>JAJTUV010000705.1:382500-575642 GCA_021653895.1 Mastomys natalensis
TTTCTCGACTTAAGTAATTGCTCTGGGAAGAAGCTATTATCTGTTTTAAGCTGTGCACATTTAACCTCTCAGCCACCATAACAAGTGTTTATTTAAAACAACCACAGTACTGTATCATAGTACAATTTACACGTGCAGCCCTCTGCATTTCTAGCTTTTCCTGCCCGTGTCTCTGCTTTTGTGGTTTGGGGAGGTATAAACACTTTCAGTTACGGTTCACAGTCGTCAGTTTAATGAAGTAACTGGCTGCTAAATGGACTTGGATTCCAGGCTGCCAGGGTGAGTCTTCTATCTCTGGCAATTTGCCTGACCTGGCAGGCCTCTTTACTGATTAAAGTACAGCATCTCAGACAGCTTCTTGGAACAAGCTCCATGCGGCTCAACTGTGGCCCCATAGCATGAAGGATCTGCTCTGTTTATTCCTGTCTCTCAGACCTAGAACAGTGTGCACCACAGGTAGCACCTGAACAGTTGTTAAGCCAGTCGGGTAACACACAGTGACTCTGGATGCTGGACACACAATGCAGGGTCCAGAACAGGGAAGCAATGAAATCCACTGAGTCTTCCTTCTGTGGTGTCAAAAGTGTCATCAAGAATGCCTCACAGATGACAGATTTTATTTTCTGAATGTTTTTTACAGAGGAAATACTGATCTAGACATCCCATGTTGACCTCAGATTATACTCATAATAATGAAATACATTTGGTCTCTTTCCATTCAGTCTGCCAGCCGCATTTCTGACTGACTCATACATAAAGGAAAAAAAATGGAAATAAACGCTTTGTCTCTCATTTGTGTATTTAAGTCAAACTATGGTTAAGATGACTTGTGTCTTTTTCGTTTTCCCAGCAAGGACCATTCAAGTCATTCTCTTCTGCAGATTAGTCTGACTCTGAGAAAAAGAAACAACATTTCTGGGCTGCATTGGCTTATTTTTCTTAGACCATTCTCATTTGGCTGACCTAAAGAATAGTTCTTAAAAGCACCATATCATTTTTTTAGTCATATAATTTTCCATATGGATTTTTAAAAGTTTTTTTTTTTTTTTTAGAAGCACTGTTGAATTAAAGAGTAACCAATGTCTCAGAGATAGCTCATTTTACACACTATCCCTTCTCATCGATAAGGAAATGAATAAAAAGTCAGCCTAGGGGACCAGGCCACATATCTCAGTGGGGAAGCCTGCTTGCAGCCACGCCCGACAGTCTGACTTCAGTCGGAAGACTCGAAGTGGTGGGAGGAGAGAATGAGTTCCTTCAAATTGTCCTCTGACTTCCACATGTGCACTGTGATGTGTGCGTGTGCACATACACACGCGTACACACGCACACTAGATAAATAAATGAAGAGAAGAGAGCATAGCTGGAGGCAAAGGATGAAACACATTCCCAGCTTTTGGCCAGTCCTTTGTTGCCTCCTTGATTAAAAGCACAAAGATAGAATCCAGCTTCCGATAGTATAAAAAAGTGTCTTTCCTTATGCTAGGTTTTCTCTTTGGCCAAGTCTACAGAGATTAAAGTGCTAAGTTTTTTGGCTAACCTATTGAAAACGTTCTGCAGTATAGCTCATTCTAAAGAAATGTCCCCGCATCAGTTACAGCTTCTGGGATAGCACCTGGAGCTTACTGTGGAACTTAAGAAAAAAAAAAATGAATCACTTTATTCAGAGTAAACTTTAAGGAGGATTTACTTTTTATGAAGTGTGTACCGCATACAACACTTCTCATACAGCTAGGTCAGCTCGTGTCATGAGAGGGTTTCAGTTTTACAGTTGGAAGATTTTCATAGTCTAGTATTAGTATAGATTAAAGAAAGGTCAGATAGCATTTTCAGTGGTTGGAAATTTTCTTCTGAAGCCAAGCCTTTTTATTTTAAAACAAAAACCATCCATCTCTTACCCACTGTTCCTCATGTCAGGAGGTTAAGATGGCGTAAGCATCTAGTCTTGCAGAATGCACTCTCATCTTACCCATAACCATAAATTCTTGGAAGATAAGTAGAGTTGTGCATCACTCTGCCTTGGGTGCCTCCATATGTCGCCGTCTGCATGATTGCTTTAATATCTGGTCCTCTCACTCCATGATTCCCTTGCTTTGTACAGATGTTTTAAAAAGTCAAAACATTCTTCAGGCAACAGTCATCACAAAAAAAACAGCTGCTATGGAGTTTAAGGAAAGGATTTTAGGAAATAATTATGTCTCCATTAAGTTGAAATGTTGAAAACATAGGAGTGCATGCAAATGCACTGCAAATTCTCCTAAACCCTTAAAAGCATAGTTCTGTCTGTTTGAAAGAGAGGAGTAAGGATGTCTGTGATGTGATGGGGCGGGACATCTTTGCTCAGCTCAGTCTGAAGTACAAGTGGGTCCAGAGCATTGGGGCACATCGGGGAACATGTTGGAGAGAGGCTCCATCTGGAAGCTCCCTCTCAGGCCTCTGGTCATCAGGGATTATGCATTTGCCCATTTGCCAGTATTGCAGCATGCAAACCTCTGTGCTGACTGTCAGAAATGTGCTGTGGAGGAGGTGGGTAGCATGCTTGAGTTTGTGCTGTAATATAGTCTCAGAAAGCCTTTGCGATAAAACATGTGGAAACAGTTGGAAGATGCTCATTGTTTAGATGGAGAACCAGCATTTACGTTTAAAACCATAGTGCAGCGTCTGTAACGTCACACTGACCCCAGCAGCAGTGCTCTGGAGGGTGCTCCACTCCACTCCACTCAGTTCATCATTTGAAGTGTAGTTTGGAGCTCCTCCTCATTCTGTGTACCCTTCACTTGTGGGATGCTGTCGGTGAGCCTGGCTGGTGTTGCGGTTAAGGTGTTACCTAGGCTGAGGCTAATCTCTGTAAAGTGTTAGCATTTGTTCATCCTCTTCCCTGTCATCAATCTTTCACATTCATATCAAACCCCTAACGTATCAGCAGGCTTCCCAGAGCTCCCGGTTAAAATTACCTTTTGCTTTCCGTAAACTCTGAACCTTCAAGCTTGGTGTTTCCAGCCGCCCCCTGTGGTTCCCAGGAAGCCTCTCTCTGCATCCCTCCCTGCCAGTCTCTCACTTTATGGCCTGTAACCAGAAGCTATCTCATTATTGCAGCTACACCCACCAGCCTTCCTTCGGCAGAGGAAGTGTGTACATCCAGCCAGTAATTGGGGTTGCTTATGCAAACTATGAGGAGGTGGTCTGAGCTGCGGACACTACAGGCTTGTGTTCACTTTCCACAACAATGACACTTTGAAGCTACGTTCCCCCCCCACACACACACACGCGCGCACGCACACACACACACACACACATACCCTGAACATTTCCTTCCTCTGACACTACTGAAATATGTAAACTTGCCTTCAAGGTATAAGCTACAATTAACTGATTTCTTAAGGTTTTCCCCCTTATTTTATCTCAGAGTAGTTTAGATTTGCTTTAAAGTTTGATTTTCTTGCTTCGTCAGATTCACTTGTTCACTTCTGTACGTGCTTGACTCTTAGATCCACCCTGGCAAGGACTATCGATTCTCTGAGAATGGATTCTGTTCTAGGTAAAACTGTGACGCTGCCACACTCAGCACAGTTGAGGTGCCACACACAGATCTTAGGACATAACTTTATTCTGTTGCTGACATCTGCTTCCAAGGGTGGTGCTTTGATTATTGGTGTGACTCTTAATAGTGTTTCTGATTGAAGTCCCCTTTACTGTATTGTGAATTAACTCTTTCAAATTTATAGCAAATACCTAAGGTTTTTTGGTTTTGGTTTTTTAAGTAATAGAAAAACTAGGAAGTATCCTTTCTCCACAAGCAGTGGTACATTGTTCTTGCAGGTTGCCTTTGGTACATAAGATTCATGAGTACCAAGCGCAGACCTTGATTTGCTGTTTACCAAAGAGCTGTAATCTAATAATGGTGACGTAATAGTTGAGATATTTGAAAGTAAAGGTATTCCCTTTGAAAGTCACTTAAATGTTTTTACTCTATGAAGCATAATGTACATGATTTTGTTTTCTTAAAAATAATGTTAGCATTTTGAAAATATAGTTACAAGAGAATAAAAAAAATGTACTTTAAAACAAACCAAAAAGTATCCAAATGATCTTTCAAAGTCTTTGTAAGAGCAGGAATTTTGATCCTTTGGCATCGGTGCTAAGGCCCTGTTCTTAGGCTAGCACAGCATCTGGATTGTGACAGTCCCTCTCGTCCCTCCACAGTGACTAAGCACAGCATCAGCAGTTTGATCCGTGTGTCAGGAGCCAGAACTGTGTCCTCAGGGCTGCTTCTGTAGAAGCTGGCTGAGCATGCAGTGTTTATATATACTCTTCACGGATCTTATCTAATATTTAACTTCAAATATTATTATGTTCAGTTATTTGAGATAGAGAAGCCATACTGAAAAGAGCAAAATCCCACATGAATCCTTTGCATAACTTTTTCTGAAAAAAAAAAAAATCTTTTTTATTTTCTCCTCAGTTATCCTTCTTACCTTCTCCTTGGATGGATCCAGGGAGACAATAATGAGTTTAGGCCATACACTGTTTTATTCTAGTATAGATATTAATGTACTCCTTTGAATAGTATGGTGAAATAAACTGAGTAGTCTCAGAAAAACTGGTGAGTCTAACTACATTTTGCTAACTTTGTTTTTCAATTTAACATTTTGTATTTAATTTTTCCAATATTTTTATTTGCCTTTAAAATTAAAATACCATTACCAATTACATTATTTTTCTCCTCCAATTCCTCCTCCAGCCCCCTCCCACGTACCCACACCCCCTAACCCCACCCTGCTTTTACCCTCTCAAATCAGTGTTTAATTTCTTCCAGTAGCTACATCTTCATTTTATGGTCCTAGTTTTATTGGATTTGTCTTTTCAGTGGGCACACCTTACTACATGTCTCCAGAGAGAATACATGAAAATGGATACAACTTCAAGTCTGACATCTGGTCTCTTGGCTGTCTTCTATATGAGGTAGGCACTGTTGATGAACTCTGTACATTGATACAGTTTCATTCATGTTATATATTCAGTATTATAGTTCACATTTATTTTATTCTGGATGATACTTTGTAGTCTGCCTTTCTTGAGATGAATTAATTCATTAGGTAATGACTTATTTCTAAGTCCCAACGTATTTATTTTGTCTAATATATTTTCACAATTTTTTGACAAGAAATTTATTTTAATTCTTGCTTTAATAAAATGCTGTTCTGCTTATCGTGCATACACACATATATGAGAGAGATAAAGGAGTGAATTTTTTTTTTAATGCATTGCAGGAGAATAATGTTATAGATTTAAGACACAAAAGAATTTAAGCCTCTTTATAAGTATGTTGTTTCCCATTTATACAAGTGAAATCCAGCCTTAAGGATGACTTCCAGATAGCTAAGCCTTGCAGGTTACCACATAGGCTCGGATTCTGTTCTTAGCATAGGGGTTAGAGTCCCATAGTCGGGTTCTCTATTAATACTGCAATGCAGTCTTGTAGCTGTAGCAAAGGGTGCCTAACTAACACAGTTTTCAGCATCCTCCAAAGCCGTGGTATTGACAGTAACCCAAGTCAGTGACTCCTAGGATAGAGTTTTAATTTTACATCCGGAAAATACATAGTCAAAGATGCTAATTAAAAAGATGCTAAGTAAGCTTTCCTGAATTGAAGAAACACAATGCATGGAGTTGTTTCTGTGTTTTAAGAAGGAATCTAAAGTTTGTGTCTGTTTTTATCTCCTGACCCAGTGTCATCTGTGTGATTGTGGTGCGTGTACGTGGAGATAGCTCCTCGATGTGCTTCGTGAAATGCCTGTTGACCTTTTGTAGTTTTGCTGATTTCAGATTCCTTCATTTAGGGAAAACTGACCTTTCTGGCTTTGTGCTTTCTCTGATGACTAAGGACTGCTCAAGGAACTTCACAGTGTTCCTGCATGAACTCACCACAGTCTTTGACTGTGAGGCATTATAAATTAGTGACGTAGCAGAGCACGTGCAGCCGTGTGTCCATGGGCCCATGAGGGGCCCATGCTGTTTGTGTATCCTAATGTGTCCATAGGTGACAGGAGGTTTTGGCTCACTCTGGATTTTGCTGATAATTTGGGGAGGGCAATATTGATTTAAAAAAAAAAGATCCGGTGAAGCCAATTCTTAAAGCTAATCACTTCATGTGATTTTTTTTTTCTTTTTAAAAAGTTTTTAATCTGGCTAGGTAGCATTAGAGTAGTTCTGACCATAATCTGAAATCAAAGGAATATTTTCCCTTTAAACAGCCTGAAACTAGGTAGGAAATGTGTTCTAATAATAGGATGAAATTCAGCACTGGCAGGAGAGAAGCTGAGCTGAGGTAGGGTTAGCTGAGTTAGTGTCAGAGGAAGAAGTTATTGGTTCTTTCAAGACTAACAATCTCAGTATCAAAACTGAAACAATTATCTACATTGTATAATTGCCTTTGAGAGGCAGGATCCATCTTTATATATGAGCATCAGAATAAGAATTATTTCTTTGACCATTCCCACGTTCTCAAGGAACACATGTCTTGCTAATTTCAAGTGTTTACTACGTTCATGTTAGGATCTATCTCGATGCATTTTCTGAAGCCCTGCCACCCCCTGCAAGAGTTGGCAACTTTTACAAAACATTTAATCTGCCTTTATATTCCACATTTCCTTGTTTACCTTTTGGTGTAATTTAGCCTTTCAGAACTATCTATAGCATCAGATAGATGTATTTTCTATCATAATCCACCAAGAAATTACCGTTAACAATGAAGGAGTAGGAAGCCCTTTTTCAGAATGTACTTTAAACTCGGGAAATTAGACTTTCAAATATTCCCGAAACCTTTGAAAAAAAAAAAAAACCAGGAGTGCGGTTTTAATTGATATGCAACAAAGTAGACTTTACTAATTAAAATCAAGATGCTGTGCTTTGCTACATGGACCTTTACATGGAAACGTAGGTTTTACACATTTCCTTTATTGTTCTGTGCAGCAATCGCATCCTTACAGGGTTGTAGGTTGGTGGCTTACAGTTCAAAAAAAAGAGAGCTGCCACCAGGCCCGAAGACAGACAGTGGGCTTTCGTCCCTCCGACGCCCCCAGAATACTAATGAGGAAAGTCAGACCCTGGAGGTCAGGGAGCGAGTCAATCATTCTAGCGATCGTCTCAGTGTGGAGGATCAAATTAGCCTGAAAAATTCAGCTGCTGGGAGGAGAGGCGAGCAGCTGTCAGGGGCAGCGCCGAGATGCACTAATGAACCAGATGAATAGTGCAAAAGCTGGAAAATAAAAACAGGACAGTTGACATTTTTCATCTGTCAAAGCAGGAGATGCATGAAAATATACTATTCCTGTTTAACTCCTTAGGGGACATTCAGACTTTTTTTTTTTTAACACTCTGCAGTATTGAGACAAAAGTAATATAATGAACTCCTATCATATGATAGAAAATGGATGTGCATTTACTTAAGGTCTTAGAAAGGTGGAGAGATGGGAGTTCATATCGACAGTGTGTTTTTAAGGTGGCATTGTTAACATTTGATTTTATCGTATAGTGTCCATGCATTTTACATGTAAACATTGCTTGTGATGGTAGGTCCTCCGTTAGAAATTCTTGCTCAGTGTTGTGTGTTTGGGGCATTCAAATTGTTATTTACTTTATGTTATCTTGTGGGACAATTATCCCCAAGGTTATTCTGTGTGAATGTGTATAGGTTTTATATGAAATGTAGGTTACGTAAAACTGTATGTAAAACTGCTTTCCGGGCGGGATTTCTAATCCTGTCCCCCTCCTGGCTGAGGCTCTGAAGGAGTTAAGCCCGGCCTCGAGCACAGAAGACAGATGAGAGCCATTTTCAGCTTGTCCTGTCCCCACTGACGCTCACTGAGTAGCACAGCATGGACCAGCGTGTTTCACACACACTCTGCCTGTCTGGGGAATGTACACATTGTCCTTCCAAAATCAAACTTATTAGCACATGTAGAAAAGGGTGACTGACTCTGGGGCAGCTTGGCACTCCATGTTGTATTCTTGGCGGCTGCGGCTCAGAGATTTAGAAGGTTTTGAACAGGATGCGAACATTTTAAATTGAATTTTTAGTTTGTAACCTTGCTTACCAAGTAGCTGCTTGTGCTTTTAAATGTCAAGTTGAAGCCATGTCTTAAAATACATTGAAATTCAGTAATGTCTCTTTTAAAGTGGTTCTTCCTCTAAGTCATGTTTTTTTTTTTCCTTCACATTAAAAAAAAAAAAAAAATCACCTTTGGATACCTTGAATTCTGTCTAGAAATTATGGATATTTTTAAAACACATTTAATGTTTCTGAGATAGTATTAAAAGA
Organism: Mastomys natalensis; assembly: GCA_021653895.1. Lineage (NCBI taxonomy): Eukaryota > Metazoa > Chordata > Mammalia > Rodentia > Muridae > Mastomys > Mastomys natalensis. The sequence continues at coordinate 390,821 of JAJTUV010000705.1, forward strand.
ACAGTTATGATTTAAACTATTAAAGGATCAATTACAATATAAAAAAAATCTTTTCTTTCACAAAATAACCTTTTTTAAAGAATATACTATGTATGATGAAATGACATGCATTCTGTTCCCTAAGTCCTTGATATATTTAATTCAGTTTGACATCAGCTTTATGTCATATTTGACCATTACATAGTTGAGCCATACCACTTAATAGCTGTTTTGTGATGAAATATGGCTGTATATACACACACAATATCTTCTATTTCTTAATATTATTTTACATTGTGTGAGTTATGCTAGCCATTTCTCTTAAGGAATTTTAAATGTTTCAAAAATTAAAATTAATATTTTTTTCACACGTAATGCTCAGAAGAGGCTAATCATAAAAATCAAAATGCTCATTTAATTTTATTCGAAGTATTTATAATTATTTTCCACCTCAGTTTCCTGTACCTGATGAAGTCACCTTTAGAGTTACTTTGTACGTGCATCAGTTTCACTGTGAGTGTTTTGCAGATGGCTGCATTGCAGAGTCCTTTCTACGGCGACAAGATGAACTTGTACTCTCTGTGTAAGAAGATAGAGCAGTGTGACTACCCGCCTCTCCCATCCGATCACTATTCGGAGGAGGTAAGGACTCTTCGGCCCATACGTTGGTTCATTTTGTCAACATATTTTACTAAAGGATTTTACTTTTCTCAGAAATGCAGGTGGACGGTCCAGGTGGCAGAAAGAGCACTTTGATTCCTTACATCTTCTGAGTCTTGCTGTTAGATTACCTCACAGTATGGAATGGGTCACAAAGCAACACGTGAGAGAACCATAGTTGGGTTTCCTAATGGAAAGCGAACCCATCGAAGGCAGTCGTTCTAACCCAGCACTAGTCCTCTAGCCTCTTGTGAGAGACTGAGTCCTCCGTTCCAATCTCTCAGACATGAGAACTCACTTTGGGAGACCTTAGCCCCTGGTGTTTCCCAAATCTGAACAATGTACCTCTCAGCCACCTGTCTCTGTGCCTTTTTCTTTCTCTTTCTCCTTGGGCAGTACCTTTCCTCTCACCCCTCATTGCTCCAGCCACATTCCTCTGGGAAAGTGTTTTAAGGTTACTGTGCTAGACCTGTTTATAAAATACACTGGACGGGACTGGCAATTTTCAAAGGCTTTCAGATCTGAATCCTTGCTTGCCTCGCTAGTGCACTGGAATGAGTTGTTTTGGCACTTACCCAACATCCAGTTTTTCATTAAACTGTCTTGCATTTTATCCTAATATATGATGATTATTTGAGGGGCGTGCAGAATAGCAGTGTCTCCGGTCAACTAAGATGAGCTTACAGGATCATTTGGGACTTCTCATCTGGGACCTACCTATGAAAGCACTAAAGCCTTGGCCATCTCCGTCTCATGAGCAACAGATATTTTTGCCCCAGGAAAATGGAGAGAGGAGCAAAGGAAAAATGGAGAACAATTATAGTGTTCACATATTAAGTAATCTTGTCATACTTTCTATTGTGAAATGAATAGCATCTGGTTCTAGTATTATACAAGGAAACCTGAGTCTGTGCAGCTTGAATAATAAACATCTCTAAAGATTTTATTCACTCTATGTGTTCCCAGAATATAATTAGTACATATTCATCTAATAGTTTGAAACTGATAACAACTGATGCCTACATTTTTGCTTCCTGGCATTGTATTTAGATAATTAGAACATACTCTTAGGAAGCAATAATGATAATTTAAAGTATTATCTTCATTTGATGCTAATGCTCTTATGTTAGCCATTTTTAATTATTATTTTGGGTATAGAATATAAATATGGCCTTTCACAAAACCAACTTCAGAACTATAGGCCTGGAAATACAGTAGAGTGTGAACAATAATGCAAAACGATAGCAAGAATGTCAGGCGCCGCTCTTTGTTGTGTCATTCAGGCTGCCTTCTTTTCTCCGTGAAGCACATGAATATTTCACGTATCTGCATCCTCATCCCCTATTCTTCTTGACTAATTTTCAGACTGTCTGAATTTGCATTTCACATGGTAGCTGATTAGGAGATGCCGAGTGCAGCAGCGAAGCCTCAGCAGGCGGTTACCATGGTGACCTTCAGCAGGATTTTAATGATGATACCACTAGTGGTTCGTTGAAGTCGGCCTGCCTGCAGGGCTACTTCACTGCAGCTAAGTGTGAAGTTGGATATGCGGCTTCTCAGCCAAGGGGCAAATATCAAAGTCTGGCCCAGATAGAAGGTCTTCAAGTTGGGAAAGGAAAATAGATTCCACTTTTTACTTCGCTCTGTATAGTTACCAGTTCCAAAAAGAGCTATAAAGCAGAACATGTTATAGGGTGCACCTTCCAGAAGAGACAGTGCAGTTTCTGGTAATGGTAAAGTAAAGCCTTTGTCGTGCCCTGATGAGGTGGGAGGCTGGAATGCCTTGGTAAACAAGGAAAATAATTCTTAAGAAGCAAACTGGAAACTGATGCTGAAAACCATGCAGTCTGTATAAACAGCGTTGCTTTAATCTGATCAGGAGTGAGGAGTTCTACAAGACTTTGAAATGCTGGTGCTGCTAATAAATGTTTTCCTCCTAAATGAGGAACTAAATTTGTTTATAAAATAATTATTCCAAATTTGCGGTAGCAACAGAATCCTAAACAGATTTACTGCCACCATAATGACATTAGTGAGCTCTCCAGTGCTTCTTATAAAGGCTGTTCAATGGTTTGAAAATCCACATGGGTGTTTGTTAGGTTGGCAGAGACTAGGGGCCATGAGAAGGTAACTGCCAACTTTACCACTGACCTTGTCCTAAAGACTCAATCTATGTGTCTTTAGTAGTTAAAATGGTAGGTTTCTGTAAGAAAAAATGAAAACAGGTAACTTTGAGTATGTTGAGAGCTTTCTAGATTTACTGAGGCACCAATACATTTTTAAGCTTCCTGCCCATAAAGGATTTAAAAGGAACACTTCACCCCAGGACAGTGTTACTTGCTAGCCCGCTTCAGCAATAGGAGTTGTAAGAAAAATCACAAGACTTCTAAATACAATTTAAAAGAACTCAAGAGCTTAAAAAATGAGAATTTTCCCATGTTATGTCCTACAAGATAATTACAGTTTAACACTAAAAATCAAAACCAACATGCTTTGGAAATATAAGTATGTACATCAAATCTTTCCTTCTGAAGTATGGTGTTTATGTACACATAATGTAGGTTCTAGATTGATATGTTTCAGCAACGCATGGTGGGTCTTAGAAAATATATATTAGGACCTTGTTTATGGTTTGTTTTATGTAATGTGGTGTTCCTTAGTCTTTTTCTCCCGTAGCACCTCATCCATATGTGAGTAGACTTACTGTACTTGAAAACAGTTACCTTCCCTTAGATTATTCTCAGCTTAAACTGTCAAATGAGTTATGACAAAGCAAGCACTTTCTATGCATTTGCTATTTATTAGGAATCATAAGTCAAGAGCCACTGAGTCTGACCTCTACGTAAAACACAGTGGTCATGGACACATTTCTTTCCTTCATGGCTAGTGTGAGTTCTGCTAATAGGTCCATGAATTTTCACGTTTTACAAGATGCTATTTCCTCTTTGCCAGCTGGCCTTCTTCTATACCATTTCCCTGGCTCTTGGCTCCCTCACCTTCCCTTGACAGCCATGTCCCATGATAGCTGCTCCTTGGTATCTGCATCTTCATCTCTACAACATCAGGCAGCGGCAGCAGCTCTGTTCTTGTCTAGGCCTGACAGGTTTTAAAAGTTAAATGATGGATGACTGATTGAGGGAATGAGGAAGTAACGGAGTTGGTATTGAAAAGAAGAAATTTAAAAACAAAATTAATGGCCTAAATAACAATAATTGAATGGCGGAAACTTCTCAAAAGAATTGTCTAGTGAGGCACAAGATTTCCCAATGGCATGTTGGGAGATGTGGTAGCTCTCCGTCACTATTACTCTTCCTTGTGTGGGTTTTCTTCTCATTCTTTATATAAGCATCATCAACCATGAGACATCTGGGGCATTTACTAGACTAAATGACGCACACTTTGTCCCTGTGCTTAATTTCTTGAAGAGACACTGGAACGATCATCAGAATCATGTATGTGTTCTGTCAATCATCTCTTTAGACCTAGCAGGAAAAAAATAGCTTGAGTATCTAGATAGTTAAAAAAAAAATGTTCTGAACATCAAATAAAGCATTCACAGATGAAATGAAAATGGGGTAATCTTGGTCCTAGAAAACAGACTTAATAGCAGTGTTTTGAGTAGAAAAAATTTTAAACACCTATGAAACTTTGGAAAGATGGTTAATTTTTTTTTTTTTTAATGAAAGTGTACTGTTGTTAGAACATCCATTGCATGGTGGATGTTTTTCAGTCACTTTCTTTGGATAACACTAGGCATTGAACCCAGGGCCCCATGCCTGATAGGCAAACACTCTATTGAGATATGTGCCCAGCCGTCTTCTATGTTTAATTGAGACAAAGAATCTCACTAAGTTAGGTAGGCTGAGTTTAAAATCACACTACAGCCCCAGTTGTCTTTCACCTGGTGATTCCCTTGATTTAAACCCTCAAGTAGCTGAGATTAGAGAGGCCTGTACTACCAGGCTTAGCTCAGTAATGTTAAATTTACAATATACATAAGATAAAGAATGTATTTCCTAGTTATATTTTGGAAAACTGACTGGCTTTGTAAGTGTTGTTATTGCTTTTTATAACTGAAGAAGCCAAATTACAGTTTATGAATCAGAATTGATGAATCGCTTTTCAGATTATAGTCTCTCTCACTTTCTATCCGATGTTGCTCAGTTTTATAGTTCTCGAACCCTTAGCTCACAGAAAAGTTTGTTGTATTAAAAACAGCTCGTTGGAACCACCATCTCATGAAATTATCCTTTGACATGTGGACCTGCGGGTTGTAGCCACGCAGAACTGGTGGGAAATGAGCTTCAGGATTTCACCTCCAGGCTGCAGCCCGCTTTGCTTTTACTCCATTCTGTTATTTCTGTCGTCGTTGTAGTAAGACAGCACGCTCTCTCTTTCTTTCTTTTCCGGCACACTAGAGCAGGGTCTTCGGGAGAACAGGGCTGTGTTTGCTTGCTGTCTTTTTCCTTCCCAGCCTTTCCTGGTTTGCACAGCACTGCAGCCTAATGCTTCACTCCCATATTAAAACTGGCAGGAAATGCCGCTTTTCGTTCTTCTTGGGACAGCCACACATAACAATAAACAGAACTGGCCAAAGACAAATTGCATTATTGTGACCTGTGTGCACACGCACACATACACAAACGAATAAAAATCATGACTTTTCAGATTATTTAAAATATAGTATGTTTACAAAGTTTTCCTGTGATACAATCAACTGTAATCATATTTAATTAAACAAAACTGATTTTGTGGATTTTATAGGTCATTGGAGAATCTGGTGTGATAATTTGACTTCGATAAAACTAGTACTGCAGTCTCAACTTTTGGAATCTGCCCTTTTATCAATATGACAACTTTTTTATTAAAGAAACTTAAGTTGGAGACTTTGTTCCAGTTTATACAGATCAAGTAGACTTCATGTGTTGACAGCAGTAGACGTGTAGCCCTGCCTTGGATGAGGAAGGTACCCTGCTTGCCTACTTGTACTGCAGGGAGCTGGCAGCCCGGAAACTACTCAGATGCAGGCAGCTCTAGAATTTCGTAGACTTCTCAGTCCTCCTCACCTTCTCTGAAATTCCTTGAGCTCACCATGTCAGAGAGCACTCCTGTCATCAGGATGCTCACCCAGCCCGTGGCCACTCAGGAAGTACTGAGGATACTCTATGGAAACTAGCGATTACTGGAGCACATAAGTGAGCATGCGCCCCGAGAGATCGGATCTCTTGCTTCCTCGCGTGCTGCTTTGTCTGCTCTTCAAGTGTTTGCAAAGGGAAGGAAAATAGAAGTCTTAGGGATGACAAAGCTTAAGTTGACATTTACAAGTAAATTCTTAAGTTTTAAAAGTCAGAATATACTTATGGAGGATTTATAAGGAAAGTTCTTTAAACTTCCAGTAACTACAGTAGCCTTTGTTTTGAGCTCATAAAGCCGTGCCTTATGTAAATGGGAACACGAGCTGAATATGTCCGGTAGAGCCTTGTTCTCAAGTATTGGAAGTTAGTGGAAGTTTATTAGTATGAAACATTTGAATTTAATAAGTCAAATATTTATTTTTCAATAGTTCCTAGTTTTTCAAATTCTAATAGAATTTGATGAATTACTTAGGGTTTGTTAGTAAAGAATTAGCCAGAATGATTTAAATTGGTGCTGGGAAGTCTTTCCTAGCATAACTTTATAATAATGCCTGCCACAATGAATGCCATTATCATCTTTGTTACACACACAGTTTTTAAAGGTGCATTTACTCAAGTGATTTTACAATCCTTAGAATGAATGCAGTCATAGTCCAAGGGGGAGGAAAATATTTACTATAGTGTGTATAGATATTGAATGTGACTATTACTCCTACGCAAGTACATAAATTTCCATCCGGTGTTACCTCAGAAACTGTGAACATTTGATGTTTCTTCTTAAATAAATTGTTTTAGTAAATTTCATAGTCTCAGCCCTGTGCTATTTGGCCATTTACTAAAGGTTGCTGTGCAAGATTAATCTGTGAGTGATCTGTGTGTGTGTGTGTGTGTGTGTGTGTGTGTACATGCCCTTTATTCACCTGTGTTATAGAAGTGACACTGGGGAATTGTTCCTTGAAGACATGAATCCAAAACGGTGCCCTATATTTCATAGATCCTGTGGGATCCTATAAAACCATGAAACTTTCTGTAAGACTCTCAGTTTGTAAAGATGCTGAATGATCTCTGATTGTGAAGTACGGATATCACATCACATCAGTGTAAGATGGCTTTTTTTCCTACCCCTAGGTCAATCATTAGTGACACTCTGGTGTCCATGCTGGATATGCCTAATCATTTTGTATAAATATCTAAAGCTCCAAATATAGTGCCTTTAATGTATTAGATCCACATTGGGGTGCTAAAGTGTGTCCTTGGATAGAGGGAAATTGGGCATATCTGGAAGGCTGATAGAGCATAATTGGTCTCAGAGGGATTAAGATGGGGGGTGATAAAGAAACAGTACCAATAGAATTAGTCTTTATTGTCCAATTGAGAATAGCGGTGGTGACCTAAAGCGATAATACACAAAGAGCCTGACTGTTATTACCCCTGCGTGGCGAAACTTGACGTGTAATTGGGTTAGCACCCTGAGAACAATGACTCTTGACACTTTCTTTAATATTCCTGGTTTTAGGCTGCATACTTTGATATTTCTTTGGAAATACCTAGATCAAAATATATTACTGGTTTATGTACTGAATTGGAAAGCATTAACTTTATAACTCTTTACAGATAGTATATACGATTATTTTCTTAGCTTCTATTCATTTAAATGTATCTGTATTCCTTTTTTAATATCTCAGATGCCCATAAATGTAGCTGTTTTCTCTAGCTCTGTACAGACTCTTACCTGGACAGGCCTTTCTGGCAAACTGTTTTAAAAACAATAGCATATGATCTTAAAACAAAGGTAGACATGTGAAAAGTGCAAACTTTTCGTGATTAAAAAAGTACCTTTTGGCTGACATTATCTGTTCTTGTTTTTTTCAAGGTTATAGATTAGATACTGGTCTTTAAAGTAATAACTGGATAGGCCTTGGTTCAACACACACATTTAAGCAAACAAATGCCTAGTGGTCTTAGAAATGAAAACTTAAACAAGAATAGAGGTAGCGATCTTGACTTAATTTTCTTGCCATTTTCTTTTAGCGTGGTTAAAAATATAGTAGTTACTGTCATTGCAAAGCATTGAATGATTGTTAAAGAATTTCAGAATAACTTGCTTTCTTCCGGAGAGCTAGAGAAACGTTTTTAAAAGATAATACTAAGGGAATGTGCCTTTAATCCCAGCACTCAGGTGGCAGAAATTGGAAAATTGCTTCAAGCTAGTGGACAGTTAAATCTATGTAGCTCTTCTTAAAAGCACACACACACACATAAACACTGAGTAAGGTCTTGCATATAATCATCTTATTCTGATCTTTAATGTCTGACTTTATTTAATGTCTGACTTTGAGAGAACATTCAGTGTCACTTTTTATTTTTATGAGGATATTATATAAGAACTTCCATACCCCTTTCTCTGGAGCTTTTTTTTTATATATATATATATTTAAATGAGGTGTTTAAGGTTCCAGCTCCAGTCTTCCCAGTGTGAGGATCACAGGTCTTGTGCCTTTCAGGCAAGTGTTCTCTCCAGCCCATTGTGTTTACGTTTATAATCTAATGACGTGTGCTCTAAGTTGAATCCAAGTACCTTTTGCTTGGAGGAAGATCCTGCTAGTTTCATAGTTGGGTCATTTTTAAAAAGAATACTGCACCGGGCAGTGGTGGCCTTTTATCCCAGCACTTGGGAGGCAGAGGCAGGCGAATTTCTGAGTTCGAGGCCAGCCTGGTCTACAGAGTAAGTTCCAGGACAGCCAGGGCTACACAGAGAAACTCTGTTGTGAAAAGAAAAAAAAACAAAAAACAAAACAAAACAAAAAGAATACTGCAGTTGCAATTAAAACTGTCACCCTGGGTCATAATATTCATATGAATACATTTGTGTCAACACTTAAGAGTGTCTTTAGTATAAAGCCATTCTGATTTCCTCATGCCTTCTACAAAACCCTAGAAAAATGGATTAGTTTGCATTTTGATCCAAATTGTTGTATGAATTGTGACTCCAGAGCCATTACTGTTAGAGCCTTATTGTGTTGCCTTATATACATATAACAAGGGAAGGGGCACTAGGTCCAGCCCATGTATGCTCTTTGAGAGCCCCAAGGGTCTGTGTTAGCTGACTCTGTTGGACTTCCTGCAGGGTTCCCATTCACTTCCAGGCCACAGTGCTTCCCCAAAGGCTTACATAAGAGTAAAAGCTGTACCAATACCAGGCCATTTTTATCACTATTGCTCTGTAGTACAGCTTGAGGTCAGGGGTGGCGATTCCTCCAGAAGTTCTTTTATTGTTGAGGATGGTTTTCGCTATCCTGGGTTTTTTGTTGTTCCAAATAAATTTCAGAATTTCTCTTTCTAGTTCTGTAAAGAATTGAGTTGGTATTTTAATGGGGATTGCATTGAATCTGTAGATTGCTTTTGGCAAGATGGCCATTTTTACTATATTAATCCTGCCAATCCATGAGCATGGGAGATCTTTCCATTTCCTGAGATCTTCTTCAATTTCTTTCTTCAGAGACTTGAAGTTTTGTCATACAGATCTTTCACTTGCTTGGTTAGATTCACCCCGAGGTATTTTTAATTATTTGTGACTATTGTGAAGGGTGTCATTTCCTAATTTCTTTTTCAGCCTTTTATCTTCATATAGAAGGATAGGTTATGATTTGTTGATTGATTTTAAACCTGCACCATTGCTGAAGTTCGTGTATCAGGTTTAGGACTTCTCTGGTGAAGGTTTTGGACACCATCAGAATGGCTAAAATAAAACTCAGGTGATAGCAGATGTGGCGAGGATGGAGAAAGAGGAACACTCCTCCATTGTTGGTGGGATTGCAAGATGGTGCAACCACTATGGAAAACAGTCTGACGGTTCCTCAGAAAATTGGACATATCACTACCTGGGACCCAGCTATACCACTGGGTATATATCCAGAAGATGCTCTAACACATAACAAGGACTATGCTCACTATGTTCATAGACAGCTTTATTTATAATAGCCAGAAACTGGAAAGAACCCAGATGCCCTTCAACAGAGGAATGGATGCAAAAATGTGTCATTTATACAATGGAATATACTCACTATTAAAACAATGAATTTGATATTCATATATAAATGGATGGAACTAGAAAATATCATCCTGAGTGAAGTAACCAATCACAAAAGAACATACATGAATCCACTCACTGATATTGGATTTTAGCCCAGAAGCCTGAAATACCCAAGATTCAACTCACAGACCACATAAAGCTCATGAAGAATGATTTACCAAGTAGTGGGGGCTTCAGTCCTTCTTAGAAGGAGTACAAAATACTCAAGGAGATGCAAATATGGAGACACAGTGCAGGACAGAAACCGAAGGAGAGACAGACCATTCCACCTGGATATCCATCCTATGTGCAGTCACCAAAGGTAGAGGTTGATGTGGATGTCAGGATGTACATGCTGACAGGAGCCTGATATAGCTGTCTCCTTAGAAGTCTGCAAGAGTCTGACATACTACAGAGGCAGAAGCTCACAGCTAACCATTAAACTGATCATGGGGTTCCCAATGGAGAAGATAGAGTGAAGGCTGAAGGAGTTGAGAGCATTCGAGACACCATGAGGAAAGCAACAATCCCAACCAACCAGAGCCCCAGAGTCTAAACCACCAGCCTGGGAGCGCTTAGGGAGGGACCCAAGGCTCCAGCTATATATGCAAGGGAGCTATATATATAAGTGGGAGAAGAGATCCTTGGTCCCATGAAGGCTGGACATTGGGGGGGGGGATATTCGAGGGTGGGGAGGTGAGGTATGGGGGAGGGTGGGTGGGGGTACACCAATGTGGAGGCAGGAGGTTGGGGGAAGGGATAGTGAGTTCCTGGGAGGAGGGGGGAAATGGGGTAAGGGGAGAATATCTGAAACGTAAAAAAAAAATTTCCAATAAAAAAAAAAAAAAAAAAAGAGTAAAAGCCCGGGGCGTCGTGGGGGGTGTATTCAAGGATGGGGAGGTGAGACAAGGGGGAGGGTGGGTGGGGGTACACCAACATGGAGGCAGGAGGAGGGGGGAAGGGATAGTGAGTTCCTGGGAGGGAGGGGGGAAATGGGGTAAGGAAAGAACATCTGAAATGTAAATAAAATTTCCAATAAAAAAAAAAAAGTTTAAAAAAAAAAAGGACCAAAATCAGAAAAAATTTAAAAAAATTAAAAAAGTAAAAACCCAGCCCATTGTGGGTGCTATCATCCCTAGGTTGATAGTCCCGCATTTTATAAGAAAGCAGGCTGAGCAAGCCAGTAAGCAGCACTCCTCATAGCCTCTGCATCAGTTTCTGACTCGTGTGAGTTCCTGGCGTGACTTCCTTCAATGGACTGCAATGTGGCAGTATCGGTCAAATACTCACCTCCCCAACTTGCTTTTGGTCATAGGATTTCTATTGCTATGACGAAACACCAACTTGTAATGGCTGTTAGTGCTAGCAATCTTTTGAAAAACAAATGGCCTACAGTCTGCCCTTCACTGTGTGAAAGGCAGTTTCACCCTTGCTCAGAGGTGGTCATGTAGAAACCTGTAGACCAAGTTAGAATTTTTCTATGATGGTAACACATAGTTCTAAACCAGCCTGTGCCTAAAGTGAGACCCTTTCAGTTCAAATCTACAACCTGCCTCCTAAAGCCTTTACGATCTTAGACCATTGCTGCTTTAGGAAACTGTGCTGCACTGATAGTATTCCTGTAGGGTTGTTAGGAAGATTGAATATGTTAAGTCATACAAACGTTTTATAACAAATTTCATTCATAAGTATGCTAAGGTCTTCGTATTCCATATCTTATAGATCTGACAGTGATAAATCTGTCACTAGTTCCATTAGCAGAGAAAAGTTGATGGCAGTAGTTTTTTTAACTGGTGGGGACTGGACATTTAAAGGGGATGGAGAGCAAGTACTCTTTATTTATGGGTAGATGAAGCATTGCCTCTGGAATCCCCCATGCTCTCCCTGTACAGCTGTTATGGGGTAGCGTTGTGCTCAGCTGCCCACGGGCATGCCCACCTTTTTCTCCTTGTTGCTAGCCCTTGCCCCTTTGGAGCGCCCCTGTAATCTCTGTTGTCTTCAGCTGTGTTCTATTCTTCTCGTGCTTTTGGTTGATTCCTCTTCAGTGCATCAGGGCTGACCATTGGTTGTTCATTGGCTATAGAGAGCACCCTGGTTCTGAAGTTCTCTGAGAGACAGGGAAGCTTCTGGACTAGCTTGTATGATGTGGCAATGTTACAAAGTAAACTGTTCCTCTGCCCACGATATTCTGGTTGACTATGATGAGGTTTTGTAACCCAGTTACCATCCTCTGCTACCTTTTCTGCTTCCTTTCTCATTCCTATTTCTAAACAGAATTTCTGACACTTGGGTCACCTCGTAGGATGTGCTGGTTTTTTTAACATAAGAATCATCATTTAAGGGCTCTTGCCACAGCCTTCTGTGTTATACATAACTGGATGTTATGTACAACATATGTCTTATTAGATCAACATAATAAAATGTCTTACATTTTGCCAAGTTATTAAAATACTTTCCATACTATTCCATGTTCTTTTGAAAGGAATGTAAATTGATATGGTCAGGCCTTCTCGGGGAATATAACATTACCTCATTTAACATTGTAATCTCCAAATGTGGCTGAAGCTAAATCATTATATTTTATTCTGATAGACTTGTAATTAATGAATTAGAAATCGGACAGCATTTCTGATGATTAGCTCTAGGCTCCCTCTTTAATAGGTAGAGAAATAAACTTGCACAGACAAAGGCATAGAGTGCAAGGTTTCTTTAGCAAGGCTGCTCGATGCCTCCCTCTCTTGCCTCCTTTGCCATGCCCACTAGCCTTCTTACCACTCTTCTCACATAACATTTCCCTGGTTTTAGCCTTACCAGTACCAACAGGTTCTGCCCATAGAGCTCACCAGTATATGTGCAATGAAGGGCATGAAGAAATGCAGGGCTATAATAACTCACCAAGTGCTACCAATCTGCATGCCAGAACATTCTCAAAATGTCTAAACTATTGCTAATGACAACAGGTACAGGGCACGAAGATGTGGGTATAAAGATGCTATATGTTGTTACAAAGAGACAAATAATTTGCCAAACAAAGGTTATTGGAATTGGGAATAAAACTCAATATTCTAATTGTTGAGTCTGGAAAAGAAGGTATCTTAACCTTTGAGATTTCCCCCTCACCCCTGGTATATAAATCTCAACTCTCTCCTTTATAAAGTGGGAACATTTAAATATTATTTTGCATATTTAAGTATTAGAGTAATATTTATACCTTACCATGGTGACAAAAGAATACAAAAGTATGAAATTTTATATATTTTATCTATATAAAATAACTTCGGATAAATGTATCTGATCTACATGTACTCTCATCACTTTATATGAAAACTTATGCTTACCAAAACTAATGTATTAACTAGAAGCCTTCTAGCTAATGATTCAAAATTACGCTGTTCTGAATTAAGGAGGCTGATTTTAACTTGTGGTTTGTTTTGCTTTCAGCTACGACAGTTAGTTAATATATGCATCAACCCAGATCCAGAGAAGCGACCAGACATCGCCTATGTTTATGATGTGGCAAAGAGGATGCATGCATGTACCGCAAGCAGCTAAACTGTACAAGATCCTGAAGATGGCAACCAAAATAACTTAAAAGTGTTTTCGTGCAAATCATACCTCCCCGCTTTTGTCTGGGTGTCAAGATTACTATTTCAGAGCTAATGCGCTTTGAATCCTTAACCAGTTTTCATGTGAGCTTCATTTTTCTACCAGGTTCAGTCACCTTCCCAATCATAAGGTTGGGACGCTCAGATTGCAATATGAATGCAAGCACAACAGGAGTTTTTAATGGTGTCAGGGTTGAGAATTGTTTCGAGTTTCTGCTGATAGACTGTGTTTTATAGATACTCAGTGGCAGATGGTGAAGAGCACACAGGCACATGTTGGAGGGATGCAGAACCTGAGGAAGGACCTGAGCATTTGACCTGTTTGCTTTTAAGTCACTTAATGGACGTTGTAGCGGACATAATTGTGAACTTCTCTGATTTTATTTTTTTTTTAAGTTTGAAGTACATGTTTTAGTTATTACCATTATAGTTTTCAAATATAATTCTTACAATAAATGCAGACATAAGCTCTTTGAGAAAGATTTAAAAGTTTTAGTTTATACCTTCAAAATGCAACTATCAAATGTGAAAATATAGAGGGCAAAATGTGAGCTGGACACTGAAAGTCTTGTGTGTTGATGCCTTTGAAAGCCTTTTTGTGTTTAAATGGTATAAATGAACACATTTTAAAAAGTGGTTAAGGACTTGTTTGCCTGGCGTGAGTCATTTTTAACATGCACATTGCTCAAGGCTCTGTGTTTTTATTGTACATTTAAAGAATATTCTTGGGATAATCTTGCAGTAATTATAGTTCAATTTCTTTATAAATCTAAACACTTAACTCATAACTATACACTGTAATGTAAGCGTATATTTTTATTCATATATTGAAGTTTTGATCAGTTCCCCTTTAGAATTTTTTTATTCAAGTTACTTTCTTATTTATATTGTGTGTGCATTTTATCCATTAAATGGTTCAGATTTTTCTGAAATTGAATTCCCTTTTTAAAAGATATTTGGTATGCCAACACTTTTCTTAGATTGAAACTTTTTTTTAAACCTTTGGGCCATTCTATGTGCATCTGTTTTATCTTGTTAGAAAGAAAAGGTATGCGGTAAAATGTGCCTGTGAATGTCGATATCGTTTGAGAGGATTATAATTTTAGAGTATGTTTTAGAGTATGTTTAATGACGTGAAGACTGGCCCTTACTGAAGACAGAACTATTAAAGAGAGCAAAGTTGTGCATGAAGATGACAGACATGGAGACGCTCATTTTAGTTAAGAAAAATTTAAAAGGAGAGCTATTTAGGAAACCCTGAGGTGGAAGTTTGTTTTTCCTTCCTCTTAATACCAACCAGTTTCTTCAAAGAATTGTGGAGCCAAAGAACAGAGTGGTAGTGGCTGTTGCAGAACACCATGTGCCATGATAGAACGCTGGACAGGCTTATCCTGCCAGGCAGGCGAGCGGACGGGCGGACGAGCAGCCCTTTGTTCAGGAAGCTTGTACCCTGACCAACAGAGCCCCTAGGTTTGTTTTCTCAGAGTATTCTTTTAATAGTTATTTTTAAGCAATTTGTAAATTTTCAAAATAATGTCTCATCTTTTAATTTGCTATGTATGCTGTCTTAGACAAAGGAAATCTGGTTGGTTTTTTGTCTTGAAGCCTGAACTGGGTGCATCCCAGATCTTAGTGGCTCATAGCGTTTACGCAGAGGTGTGAAGAAAGCTGCTTCTAGTGACCATTCGTGTTGCGTTCTAGCCATGGTAATGTCACAGGACTGACTGAGATGCGATATCCCCTGCATACAAGAGTTGTTTTCTTTCCATCTTTAAAAACACAAGGTTCTGCCTGGCAGTGGTAAGACACATCTTTAATCTCAGCACTTGGAAGGCAGAGGCAGGTAGATCTCTGAGTTCCAGGACAGCCTGTTCTACAGAGTGAGTTCCAGGTCAACCAGGGCTACACAAAGAAACTCTGTCTCAAAAAACTAAAACTAAATCAGTGAAAATACAAGGCTTATCCTCTTGTAGTGATGTTACAAGGGGATCTGAATTTGCTTTATGAATTTGTCTCCTAAAAAAAAAAAAGGAGCTGGATGGATGGTTAGTTGCTGTCATTTTGTATAGGAGGAAACTCTTTTGAATACTTTAAGTTCAAGTGTTCATATCCACCCCCCCCCAAAAAAAATCCATTGTGTAAAAGCAAATTCAGTGTGATATCTGCAAATGGTTATGGAATTGATTAGAAGTTCTAATCTTAACAATCACCTATAAAATATTCTCTTTATATTTCTGTTTATGAGTAAATTTTATATGAAGTTAAATATTGGAATTGATTTGAGTAACAGGTCAAATTAAAGGTACGGCTGACTCAAAACCTCATTTAAACATTGGTACCAGTTACCCAGGGGAGAATGTATAGTAATGTTGGTTGGTATGCTGAGGTGTAGGGTGGTGAATGAAGGGTACTACACCTGCAGTGCTCAAGAGTGTCCAATGATTGTAAAGCTAGCAGATGCCACCGCCAAGTAAAGAGCTTTCTATCGTTTCTAAATGTGTCCATTATAAAAGGCCTGTCTTGTATCTATATACTCCAGGTGTTGCTCTTAACTTTTCCTCTATTTATTATAACCAAGAAGCTGTTATTCACACAAATGTTTATTCTTTTAAATTGAATGTACTGTTCATAACCCACAAATGCGCACTCTTTGCCTCCAATTCCCATAGTACTGTAATATGAATTTCTTTTGTGAAATACTTTTTATTTTGTTATGCTTTAAATATACATGCAAAAGGATTGTTATTAGCTTCAAAAACTGTACAGTGTCTTAATATAAATATATAAAAATAAAAGATGAGTACTGTAAGTTTGAGTAGCTGTCAGGTTCCCTCCCTCTCATCTCTCCAAATCGACCATTGCTGTGCTTGGCACTGAACCTACAGAAACAGTTCTGACACAGCTCCAGGACTTTGCTATCTTGAAGAAACCTAAACAGTGAGACAGTCAAAACTGACGACCTCTATCGAGGCTTTGGAGTTTTATGGTTTGGTTTTGAATGTGCATTATATCATAAATGCAGCCTACTGGGTCTCTTCAGTGTCTCTCTTTCTGTCATTGCATAAAAGGCTTCTAAACCTTAAGAAAGGGATATTCATTTTCCTGCTTTGAACTTTTAGAATTTAAAATTTAAGTCACCACTTTCCATTCCCCGTCACTGTGGTGGGCTGCTACCAGAATCACAAGAGAATGGATATATTTACTCTTCTCTTAAGTGAAGATCCTGCCCTACCTGCCAACTGGAGGACAGAAGATCTTGGGAGGGTATATTCGATTTCACAAGTTAGTTGTTAATTTGCTAACTTTACAGCCCATGACTTGTATTAAAGAAGCATTGGTTTTAGTATGTAAGTATGGGTATGTGTTCTAAATGGCCAATAGAAGTCATTTTTACCACATTGTAATATTTGGTGCTAGTTGTAAATTTTATTTTAAAAAGTCTACGTATTCGCTGGGAAAGTCAGTACCAGGCATATATGTTTAAAAGTCTTTTACAGCTGAGGTAGCATACATTAGTGAAGTTGATGTAAAAACAAAACAAAACAAATCAAAGTAGGAACTCATTTCAGAAGTCCTTCAGACTATCAAAAGAACTTCACGGTGTTCTTTAAACAGATAAACATGACTGCCTTCTGAGAATGGGAATGCCTGTAATATACATTTAGAGTTTGGATTTTGTAGCTTAGAACTCAAATTATTTTCCATTTCGGGGTTGTGACACATAGGAAGTCATTCTTGCCACATGCACACTGTAGATAAATTCCTTATTTTTCTAGACTTTACTTTCTGTGTAAAATTGGGATATAAATCCCTAACTGGATAGAACTCACCCTTGTGGTGTATAACATATCATATGTAGTGCATGGCTGAGGAAGGAATTCACGTGTGTCTTCTTAGGTTTTAGCTCCATCTCTTCTCTCTATCCCCGTTCCTACAGCCTCATTTTTCAAATGCCCCAGTCTGTTCTTTCAAGTAGAAGTTCTATTCATCTATTTTCTTTTCTAAAAAAAAAATTCCAAGTACTCTTCCTCAGCAGACTTTTGGTGTTCTTTTTCAGAGAGTAGCCAGATGACAGTGTTTTCACTGGTCTACCTTAACTGGCCAAACAATTCCATGTGAGACTCATTCTCCCTTCTTGATCCTAAATGCCAGTAAAACAAGTCTTTGTTATCTTCTTTGTGGGGTTCAACACTTACCTTCATACTGGTGACTGATGCTGCAAGTACATCCAGCTTCCTTGGGCCAGCAGGTAAGATCAGAATAGGTAAGGGCTAGGATGGAGCAATGAGAAGGACAGATGAAGAGCTAAACCAAAAGGAAGCTTTTGAAACCATCACAGTGCGTTGTGAAGAGACTAGAGACTAAAGATTAAGACTAGGACCTGAACTTAATGTGCGAAACACTGAAATATCTTTAAAGAAGCCATTTGCATGGGTAAGCAGGATTAGGATGTAAAGTGAATAAATAATGAGAGAAGAAAAACAGATGTAGACAAACACACCAACAATGGCCATGAAAGAAGTTAGTTAATAGATAAGTTGAGAAGAAGCAAGGAGAAACAAGATCAAGAGAGGGTATACAGGAGGTGGTAAAGAGTGACACCCATTGAAAGGCTCCATCCACTCATCAAGAGCTTGTTAGCTATTCCTCTGTAACTAGGGCCACTTCCAGTTATGATGGGCATTGTGATAGTGATCAAGTGAGAAAGGAAGTGACATTTAAGTCAGTACCTAAATATGAAATGAAGTCAGCCAGAGAACAAATAGCTGGTTGGGGAAGAATGGGAATATGTTGTGGTTACAGTAGTCTGTCTATCTGAGACAGTCATAAGACTGAGTAAGATGAGGCAGGCAAGAGGCATTTGGAGAACCTTTTCTACTTAAAATAACCAATTAGTACTAAAAGAGGGTGCTTTAAGTTTCTATTGCTATGAAGAGATTAGACTGCCCTTCACCTCCTCTCATAGGGTTTCCATTGATGTGAAGAGACAGGAAGGAAAACATTTAACTGGGACTGGCTTACAATTTCAGAGGTTTAGTCTGTTATCATTGTGGCAGGTAGCATGGCAGCATGCAGGCTGAAATGGTATTGGTGACAGAGCTGAATTCAACATCTTGATCCATAGGTGGCAAGGAGAGTCTGCTTCCCACACTGGACTTAGCCTGAACGTATAAGAGATCTCAAAGCCTGCCCTTGCAGTGACACATTTCCTCCAACAAAGCCACACCTACTCTTAGCAAGGCTACACCTAATAGTGCCACTCCCTGTGGGCCAAGCATTCAAACTATCATATCTCCACTGGAGTCCATTTCACATATGAATGGACTATTAAGAGTGTCCCCAATCTTGTATAGCCCATAGAAACTGGATTTCTTTCTCTTGGACATGCTCCTGAAAACCACAGAAGGAATTAGAAAGCTGGATCACAATGTCTAGCTAAAATCAAAACCACCATTGAAAACTAACATGTCAAAACATACCTTGAAGACAAAGTCATTTTGTGGAAAAGCTACCACATAAAGGTGTCGGAGAAACCTGACTTAGGAGAAGTACAAACCTCAGGGTAGGAGTACAAGAAATATGAAAGAAAATAAAAATCAAGATAACAGACCACCAAAGGCAATTTTCATAATGGAGTACATAGAAACCTGAAAGCAGTGCCTAGTGAAGAAATTAATACAGTCACCAAAAAGCTTAATGAAATCAAAAGAACAGAGAAAAATGGAACTTAAGAGACCATATAGTACACACAGGAAAAATGAAGTTTAAAAATAACCAGACAGAAATATTCAAAAGGGTAAGATCCAGGTAGTCAGATTAAAGATTCAGTTGAAAGCCTCAACAAAAGACTAGATGAAGTAGAAGAAAGAATATATGAACTGGAAAACAGGTCTTCTGGGCCAGAGAGATGGCTCAGTGGGTAAAGGACAATTGATGCCAAGCCTGATAACCTGAGCTTATTCCCCAGAACCCACAAGATAGAGAGATCTCACTCCCAACACTTGTCGTCTCACACACTGTGGCATATATGCATACACACACAAATACACAGCCATGAACACACATGCACGCACACAAAAAAATGTTGAAAAAAAAAAGCCTGGATCTTTTGAAATAAAAGTAAGGAAGGAGGGAAGAACAGAGGAAGAAAGGAAAAGAAATTGAAAGTGTAAGTGTGCATTCAAGAACTTTGGGACACTTGTAATCAGAACATTACAAGTATCCTGCGTGGCCTTTTGTTTGAACACTGTCCCCAGCTACTAGTGCTGCTTGCTAGGGTTGCAGAACCTCTAGGAGGTGGGGTGTTGTAAGAGGAAGTGGGTCACTGGACTGAGCCCTGTGGTTTTATAGCCCAGCCTGATTTCCTGTTTTCTTAGTGCTTCCTGACTGCAGATGGGTATGATGGGTCATCTTCTGTTCTGCCACTATAACCTCCCGACTAGGACAGACCTCAAAACTGTGAGCCAAAATAAACTCTGTGCTTTGCGTCACAGCAATGAGATACTAGAGCACAGAAAAGCTATTTAATGATGTAATAGGAAACATTTGGGAAAGATCTAGGTAGCCAGACTGAGGACACTTATAAACAGACATGAACAGAAAAAAAAAAAAAAAAAACCAAAAAACAAAAACCAACATTTACTGTGAGAAGGTTTAAAACAAAGTAAAAGCTGTAAAATTGTAACAGAAGAGCATCAGGTCACATTTAAGAGCATCTTTCCAGACTTGCAGAAAGGTTTCTCAGCAGAACTCTATAGCCCTGGAGAGAATGGAATGCTATTTTCCAACTCCTGAAAGAATTTTCAGCCAAGCAACCAAGATTGTTATACTCAGCAAAGCAAGTTATTATTGACAGGTAAAGATACCTCAGTGGTTTATTTTTCTGGTTATTTTGAATAATCTTAATCTTTGCTTCTTTTTCATCTTTGTAATTTGATGTTGTAATGTTTGATTATTTTCTGTTTTCCTTTTGTGTGTCTATTCTGCTAGTGGCAAATTATTTCATAATGGGATAGTATCTTCTTTCGCATCTGAATGTCCCTTAAAACTGTTTTTATAAATCTAAGCTTGGGGTCATGAACTCTCCGTTTTAGCTGATCTTGCCATGTATTTATTTCTCTGTCATTTTTTGTAGGCACAAATAATAAAACTAGAAATCAGTAAGAAATAAAAGTTTAGGAAATGACACGAATGTGTAGAGACTGAGTTACACAATATTGAATGAATACTGAGTCACTGCAAAAGGTGAAGGCAAATGTAAAAATTGTAAACCAAATGAAAATGGAGCAGCAGCAAGACAAAATGGAATCTAACAAAATGCCTCTTTGGGGGAATGTTTATAATAACTAGTGCCAATCCCCACAAAATGCATTCACTTACAATAAAAATTGTATTTTCTCATAAGAGATGTCTTAGTGGATAAAGCACGTAAAGTGGATATAGCACACAAGCATGAGGTGTTCAGACCTCGAGAATCCATGTAAATATAGTAGTTAGATACAGCAGCCAGTCTGTAACCCCAGCATGGATATGGTAAGATAGGAGTGGAAAAGAAGCATCCCCGAAGCTTTCAGGCCACCCAATCTGAAGCTATGACCATAAGACCTTGCTTCAAACATTGTTGAAGGCCAGTACTAACTGACACAGATCTTATCTTTTGACTTCTACACATGCACCACAGCATACATATACAGGAAGAGAGAGAGAGAGAGAGAGAGAGAGAGAGAGAGAGAGAGAGAGAGAACTAAACACATAATTCATTGAAGGAAAGAAAGCAAGTATCAGAGAGAAAATAAATGGAAGTTGGGTAAAAGAAAACAATACCTTGCCAGGGGTGGGGGCGATAAGGGGAGGTCTTTGTAAATTATCAAATCTTGGTCCAGGGAGACAAGTTAGAAGATCAAGGGCATGCAGCCAAACACTGTGGCCTGAGATCAATCTCTAGAATATACATAGAAAGAAATACAGAACTCCCACAGTTTGCCTTCTGACCTCTGAAAATACACTGTGGCACATGTGCACCTACCCATCCTGCCCAGTACATAAAATAAGTAAACGTGATAAAAAAAATTAAAACTATAAAATCCTTAGCAAAACTAACCAATAATATAGAACTCAAATATGAACTAACACTGAAAACAGATATTGAATTTAGTATCATGAAAATACAAAGATGACTAGGGGAATGTTACAAAGAACAAACTGATAAACTGAATACAATATCGGGTTTTTTGGAAAAAAAATATGACCTAGATAATTTAAACTAAAAGAGCATACAGTCCAGTTAGCAAGACAGACATCATAACATCTCCATGGAAAAGCTAAGGAATGGGTAATGTCCTTTGATTTTTCCAACATTGCAACATGATCCAGTATCAACTGTTCTCAAAATTATTATATAAACTGGAGAAAATGGGAATCTTAAAAATGCATTCACTCATGGAGCAGGATCTGATTACCAGGATCATTCTAGTTCTCAAACCAGTTAAAGACACCACAACAAAAGAAAACTACAGACCAATATCTATGATGAACACAGACTCAAAAATACTCAGTAAAATACCTGCAAACAGAATACAGACATGCATCAAAAAGATTACACACCATGACCAAGTCGGCTTTGTCCCTGAAGTACAGGGGTGGTTCAAAAGATGCAAGACAATAAATGTAATAAACCATATGCAGGGAAAGCCTTTGACAAATGTAAAATGGCTTTATGATAACTGTTGAGAGGTTGTAGGGCCAGAGGGAATACAAGTCAGCACAATAAAAGATAAATAAAAGGAAATCACATCCAGCATAATCCTAAATGGAGAAAAGCTTCAAGCGATGCCACTGTCAGGAATGACAGGGACATCTACTCTCCTCACTCCTTTTCAATATTGTTCTCAAAGTACTAGCTGGAGCAATAAGGCAAGAGAAGGAAACTGAAGGGATACTGAGAGGGAAATAAGTCAAACTATCCTTATTTCCAGATGACATGATAGTAGCCACTAGAGATCCCAAAATTCTACCAGAAAACTTATAGAAAAGACAAACTCAGCAATCCATAATCAACTTGCACATATCAATAGCTTTTTTTTTTCAACACATCAACAGCAAACATACAGAGAAAGAAATTATGGACACACTTCCTTCACAATAAATAGCCTCAAATAAAAATAAAATATTTAGGAATAAACCTAACCAAGGAAGTGAAGGAGCTCTAGCACCAAAACTTTAAACCTCTGAATAAAGAAATAGAGACTAGATAGTGAGACTCATTCCATGCTGGTGGACTGGCGGAATGAACACTGTGACAATGACATCCTACCAACATCTATATACAGACACAGCGATCTCGATCAAACTCTGTCTCATTCTTTGCAGAAACAGAAAAATCTTAAAATTTATATGGAACTACAAAGACCCAAATAGCCAAAACAATTCTTAGAAAAAAGAAATAATTCTGGAAGGATTCCAATTCCAGATCATAAGATATATTCCAGAGTCATAATAATAATAATAAAACAGTATGGTATTAACATGACACACACATTTAAACCAATGGAATAACACTGAAGATCCAAACATGAGCACATGTAACTTCAGCCACTTAATATTCGACAAAGGTGCCAAAACATAACCTGGAGAAAAGAAAATATCTTCAGGAAATGGTGCTGAGAAAACTGGATGTCCTCATGCAGAAGAAGGAACCTAGATTGCTATCTACAACCTTGCACAAAAACTAACTCCAAATGCGTCAAAGACCTAAACCTGTGAAACACTGGAACTCCTAAGAGAAGACATAGACAGAACTCCACATCCTATAGTGTAGGAAAATACCTCCTGCAGAGGACTTCGTTTGCCCAAGAATTAAGACCAACAAATGACCAAGTGCACTTCATGAAACTAAAAAGCTTAAGAAACAAGCAGGTGAAGAAGCATCCTATAGAATGGGAGAGACTCTTTGCTAGCCATATTTCTGATGGAAGGTTACACCCAGAAGACAAAAATAACTCAAAAACCTAAGAGGCAAAATACAAATGCCCTATTTTAAAAAAAAAAAAGAACTCCAAAAAACTGGCCTGTGACATGAATAGAGAGGTCTCAAAAGAAGAAAAAATGGCTAAGAAATATCACCAAAAAATGTTTATCATCCTTAGTTATTAGGAAACTGCAAATCAAATCAAGCGGTCAGGTCAGTCAGTCAACCAATCAATCAATAAACAAACAGATATTTCACCTATCCACAGTCTGAATGACAAAGATTAATGAAACAACTGACAACAAGCTCAGGAGGGAATGTAGGAAAAAGGAATCCTCTTCCACTATTGGAGGTATTGCAAACTGATCCAGCCACTATAGAAATCAATGTGGAGAATTCTCAAAAATGTATAAACCTTCCATATGACCTATCTATGTCCTTGGTATATATAAAAATGACTCAACATCCTATTACACATACACACACACACACACACACACACACACACACACACACACACATATATATATATATATATATATATAATATATATATAATTAACTTTTTTCATCACCATACAGATGGTCCCCTCAAGTGCCAAAGATCATCCAACAAAACCCCCAATACCAGACATGAGAAGCCTTCTTTTGAGTTGTTGGCTAAGGCTGTCCAAGAGACTCCCAAAGTATACAGCCTATTTCTGTAGCCCTTGGTTAACTCCCAGAGGAGAAAGATAATTGCTAAAGATACCATGAATTTCAGACACAGGGCCCAAAGACCCCTTAGTGGAAAAGACTTGAAATTCCCCCTCCCTGTTACCAGAAGGTGTCATGCAAGATTCCAACAGAGGCAACCAACATTTCTGCTCAGCTATGATGCCTGTGAATCACATCAATGACCAATATGGCATTATAACTCTAAGGGTGAGGAAGTAGCACACATATTTTGGCTGTAACCAACATTTCTCTAATTGGACTTAAGATATGCTCATCAAGAGGGAAAACATGCATGATACTGAAAACCTAGCTTCTACTAAAAACCTACCTCACTACTCAGTGCTAGTGAGGTTATAATGGAGGAGAATCTACAACCATTAATTTATTTACTAAACCAGCATAATTCCTAACAACAATCTAGAAATATCTATTCTTTATACCACAGATAAGTATAGTCTTAAGGAAACTTCTTATGCAAAAGAGACCACAGCAGAAAACCACAATTAATCCAAATGCAAAGTCATGGAGCCCAGTCCTAAAGGATACATCTCCAAAATATTCCTGCTTTTAAAGCTCAGTGGGGAGGAACTAGTGAGTCTGATCAGTTTCAGGGACTTCCTGAAGCTATTTTGAGTTGTTTGCTTCCTGTTTTAATGGACTTTCTGGCTGGCTGGAGTGTCTCATCTCTAGAATTTCCTGTTCTTTTGCCTCCTTGTAAACATCTGTCCTAAAATATCCTGTTATTTTGCTTTCCCTTTAGCATCTTGTTTTAAGAAGTTTCTCTCCAAGATGGAAGGCTTTACTTTCAGAAGACATTTACACAATAGGGAACCTGCACAAGATCTGCATGTATACAAACACACACACACACACACACACCACACACACAAACACACACACACACAAACTTGAAAGAAGAGAGAGTAGTTAGGAAGGAGAGAGCAGGAGTTAGATGGGGATAAAAGAGTAATGAGGATGAATATAATCACAACATAATGTAGGTACACATGAAATTGTCAAAATAAGGGTAATTGTTTTAAGAAAACAGAAAAAGTAGGAATATATAAAAGGAAACAATAATCCAAGTAAGGAAAAAAACTCTCCAGAATGAATATACATATTTGCCAACTCCTGACTTGAAAATAGTGTTAATATCCAAATATGTTACATACTTCAAACACGTAAACACAAGCAATCATCATAGAAAAAGCAGAATACAATCTAAATTGATGCTTCTCAAAAAGCAATAAACACTAATGTTCATTTTATTATGAAAACTGCTTAATCTAATTAGCTAGCAAGGAAATGTAATTCAAGAGCACAGTGAGATAACACGTTATCACAATTCGAATGGCTAGTTAAGATTTCTTTACAATTTAGTTATGCATGTGCATGTCAGTGTGTGTGTGTGTGTGTGTGCATGTATAAGGGTACCTAAAGAGATCAGAGGAGTCGGACTTCCTGAGCTGTAGTTGCAGGCGGTTTTGAGCTTCACCTCTTGGATGCTAATGTAGGAAACTGAACTCGGGTCTTCTGCAAGAGCAGTCTAAGGTACTCCGGCTCGCTGAACCATCTCTTCCGGGCCGAAAATGGCTATTTATATTAAAAACAACCTGCCAAAAATGTTCAGGAGCAGATATGTAGGAAATGGAAGTGTCACCTGTTATAAAAAGCACTATAAACTAGAAGAGCCAGCTGGAAGGATAACTCAGTGGGTAAGAACTCATCCTACCCCTGCAGAGGACCCAAGTTCAGTTCCCGGAACCCACTGTCAGGCAAGCTCACAGCCAACTGCAGTTCCATCTTCAGGGCATGTAATATGTCCGCAGGCACCTACACGTGTATGTACAGACCCTACCACAGCAAAAAGATTAAAATAAACCTTTAAAATGAACATCACTACCATCAAAAAACAGTAAGGAGGATTCTAAAAACATCTAAAAATGTATCGGTTGGTACTAAAAAAACTCAGTGAAGTTCAATAATCTGTGAAATGATGATCAGTATCATTTTGAAATCAGATATGTGAAATCCAAAACTGCACTAAAGAACTACTCCATCACACACTGAACGTCTGACCTGAACAAAGACTCCAGACATATCTGGAGGAGATGCGAAGGAAAGATACTCTTATACACTACTGAGCATCTAAATTAACACAGTTTCTATGGAGACCAGAAAGAAGAATCCTCCCAAAATTTAAAAGGAGATTTGCCACATTATTAAAATATCCTGTATGTGGACATTCCTCAGTGGGAGAAGATGTCCCTAATCCTAGGAGAGACTTGAGGTCCCAGGGCAGAGGGAGGGCTGGAGCAGGGGGAGCACCTGCTCAGAGGCAAGGGGAGGAGGAATGGGATGAGGAACTCTGGAGGGGGGACAATGGCTTGAATGTAAATACATTAAATAATTAAAACAAGAAATAGAATCATCAAACCAAAGAACCCTTTACACATCACTATTCACAAGTGTGGATGAGTAATCAGATCACAAGAATGGTAAAATACCATGTGATGTAGATCACAAAGGAGTAGGATTCTGGACTGGGAAGAACAGTTTCTTGTTATTGAAAACAGAATAGGTTCATTTTATTAAGTGAAATTAGCAGGAATCAAGAATTGAATATTATATATTCTCTTGGTTTTGGAAACTAAAACAAAAAGAAATGTCCCAATAGCAGACTGGTAATAATTAAGTATTATAAGGCATGAGAGTAAGCAACAATGAGAAAGATTGAGGGTTCCTATATGTGATCAAGGAGCTTCATTTATATATGGAAATAACACCAGGAATGTTATTAATATGTACAATGAATATGTATAAATAAACAAAAGTAAAGAAGTATATCATGAAGAAAAGGAGAAGCTACATGCAATATCACAGAAATATAAAGTATAATTAGGGATTCTTATAAAAACTATATGCTAATGATTAGGGAAAACACATTAAGTGACAAAACTATAGAGCATATCTTACTTACTAATTTTAACCAAACAGACAGAAAATAACTTAAAAGACTAGTAGTGAGGAATGAGATTAGTCAATATGAACATATAGCTCACAATCATTTACACAACATGGGTTTACTGTTGAAGTTTTACAAACTTTTACACAGTAGTGTCAATGCTCAGATATGTTTTAAAGCAAAAGAAAAGTTAGAATATTATGCTGTGAAATCATGATTTGCCTCTTACACAAACCTGACCAGGATATGACAGAAGAAAACTACCGATTCTGTCAAACTCATGGTCCAAAGTAGCCATGATTGTCGCCCGCCCAACAGAAAATTTGTAAAGTTCCCTGAAACACGAGTTATTTTTGTATCTCAGTTTCATTGGCTCTTGAACATGAATTTTGTATGCCATAGCATCATTTTCCCATGCCAAAAATGCTGGACGTTCATGAGTCTAACCTAGCATCCCTCATGAACAATATGCGAACATTCCCAAGAAAGTGTCAGTACATCCATTACCACTACACAACAAAATAATCATACACCACGATCATAGTCAATTTAATAACAATTCAAGGGTGACTCAGAGTAAACTAATGCATCACACCACAACAACATGAAAGATAAACACTTTAAGATTGCCTTAACAGATGTGTGATCCTATAATGAATTTCCATATGCCTTTGATAAAAAGCAGTGAATGATTTAATTTCAGAAGACTACTCCTAGGAATCCTAAAGCTGCATGAAACAAACAATAGCCAACATCATACTAAATAAGAAATAATAGATAAAACGCTTTCTCTGACATCATGAACATAACAAGAGCAGACGCTGTCATGACTCTTGTGCTGTACATTACTAGACGTTTTAGTCAGAGCAAATTGGTAGATAAATGGCGGCATATACACAGTAGCATATAATTCTGTGCACAGAAATACTTAAAGACAACTCTAAAAGACAGTTAAAAAGTAAACAAATTCCACAAGGTGGAAGGATGTAACATGTAAAACTAGCTAGACTTATATACACCACCACCAAATTTCTTAAGAAACATGAAATTATTTTCAGGTTGAGAAATCATCAAGAGGGTAAAGGACTTCCACAAGGAAAATTACACAAAGTTTATTAAATAAAATGAAGTCACACAAAGAAGAAAGGACCTATCATTCTAGTTTCATTTATCTTGCTATGAAATAAAACAACCAACAAACCAAACCAAACAACAAACAAAAAAATAAAGAACCCACCCTCACCAAAAATAACTTAGGAGAGGAAAGTCTCATTCCAGCTCACAGTTTCAGATTAGTGCAGAAAATTCAGGACCTCAGGTACTTAGCTGCTCACATCACAGCCTCACTCCAGAGCAGAGGAAAGTAAATTTGAGCATGCTTAGTGCTCAGCTAGCCTTCCCCCATTCTTATGTAGTCCAGAGTCCTAAATCCAGGAATAATGTCACCCACCTTTAAGGTGAGTCTTCCCACACCAATTAAGCAAACAACAAAATAAGTCTTCCCTTCCCTTCCAGACATGCCCACAGGCCAATCTGACAAAGATAATCCTTCATTGACACTCTGTCAGGTGCATCCAGGTTGTATCAAACTGACAGTTGAAACTACCACACCTATGAATTCATGAATTAAAGGAATGCATCTTAAAAAGCCCCTACTACCCACAGTGATGTGCCAATATGATCCCCACTAAAATACCAATGGTTCCCTTTACTAGAACTAGAGAAGAAAAATCTTAAAATTCATGTAGAAGCACTCTCTCTCATACACAAACACACACACAACACACACGAGAGAGAGAGAGAGAGAGAGAGAGGAGAGAGAGAGAGGAGAGGGAGAGGGAGAGGGAGAGGGAGAGGAGAGGGAGAGGGAGAGGGAGAGGGAGAGGGAGAGGAGAGGAGAGGGAGAGGGAGAGGGAGAGGGAGAGGGAGGGAGAGGGAGAGGGAGAGGGAGAGGAGAGGAATAATTTTGAATCAAAAGAATTGGTTGGCTGGGAGCTAGAGATAGCTCAGTAATTTTGCCTTTTGTCCTCTTCCAGAGGACCAGGGTTATATTCTCAGGATCTACATTGCATATTACAACTTTGTATCTCCCATTCAAAACCCTACTCTGGCGTGGGCACCAGGCATGGATGCACACAGGAAAAACACTCATGCACACATTTAATATAAACAGACTGTGAATATAGAAAACCTGATTTCAAGACATACTACATAAACATCAGGAAAAAAATACCAGTAGGAAAATACAAATAAACTAATAGCCTAATATAGACAACCAAGAAATAAATCTACATATCCAGACCAAATGACTCTTCATACCAGTGGTAAAAATACTACATGGACTGGAAGAGAAAAGCATCAATAAAGAAATGATGCTGGGGGAAAAACAAACCCTGGCATCTAAATTTAGAAGATGAAAACTTGACTCCCATTTCTTACCTTATAGAAGAATCAACTTGAAACAGCCAGTGACTTAAATATAAGATACACAATGACCAGAAGAGAGTGATAGAACAACTGAAGACAGTTGCAGAGAAACTTCCAAACTAAAAAGCCATAAAACTAAACTAGTAAAAAGAGGATGATATTAAACCAAAATATTAATAAAATAAAACAAAATTCCTGGATAGCAAGGCAAGGTATCAAGGAATGGAAAGGC
The DNA here is from genome assembly GCA_021653895.1 of Mastomys natalensis. Lineage (NCBI taxonomy): Eukaryota > Metazoa > Chordata > Mammalia > Rodentia > Muridae > Mastomys > Mastomys natalensis. Next base: position 420,579 of record JAJTUV010000705.1, read on the forward strand.
AAAATTGAGAATGCAAACACTTGGCATCTTTTCCTCAGAGAAGCTAATACTAAATATATCAAGAAGTAAAAAGGTAACAAAACACAAGTCATCGTAATTTAAAAATTATACATTATCCCAGTTAATATGTTTTCAAAAGAAGAAGTATTGACAATAAATAAATGAAAATACACTCAATGTCATTAATCATTTAGTTAAATGAGTTAGAAATGCAAGGCATTAGTATATCAGTGTAGTTGGGTGTCACAGAGAAAAGGAGAGGAACAACTGGTTACAATCAATATACATTGTATTCATTTATGGAAATACAGTAGCCTCACTAGTGTCTACAATCAATACACTTTAGTAAAAGATACACGTTAACAATAAAACTACTGATGCAAAGCAGACATTACATGCAATGCCACAGACCCTTAGGACTTAGTTTGAAAAAACTGTTGACAAAGGGGAAGACCTACAGGAAATGAACTTTCTGGACTCACAAGGTGCAAAAATAGAATCAAGAGGACACAGAACTTTACAAGAGCAATTAAGATACATGGATTGAATTGGTCGGTGCTAGGAGCAGCCCACAGGCTCCTTCTCACATATTCTCCTTGGACTAGAATATTCATTATTAGGAACTGTGAGTGTGTGCACATGTGAGCCGGGAAAGATAGGGAAGGAAGGATTGGGTATGATTAACCGATGTATGGCCCCTTTCCCTCCAAATCCTTCTTGCTTTAGAAAAATAGCACCCTAAGTGTGGCAAAATGACCATTCATCGTGGTGCTGACTTGTGTTTTCTGAAGTGATTAATGATATGAGCGTATTTTCATATACTTTTAAAAAAAATAGCTAGCTGTATCCTTTTTATATATAATTAATGTATTAATGACGATCATTTTAAAATTTCAAATAGTGCCATGTAGAGATTCAAGGAAAACTCACATTTGACCACACAAGTGGCCCTACTGATGTCTAACCACTGATCCAATTAAAATACAAATTGTAAACTAGGAGACTGGGAGCCATTCATAGGTGAATGACCTCATAGTGATGAGCAAAACTATTAGCAAATAGTTAAAAAAAAAAAAGGACAAAATAAATTGACAATTTCCCACAGTAGAGACAGAGCTGCTTTCAGCAGCAGAGAGGTCTATGACCTCAGAAAGTGCCCCTGTTCCTACAATTATGTAGAAAGGCTCTTTTTTATTAACTGCTGTAGTTAAATGAGTTGTTTCTAGTAATGATAGATGCATGCTATGTACTGTACTTTCCCAAAAGCTAGAGGAAAGGGTATTTTAAAGGTTTCTCCACAAAGAAGAAATGAATCAGACAGGATAAATGCATTTAACGTAATCTAAACTGCACAGTGTCTATATAGTGTGTGTGGAGGAATCATGGTAATACATTATATGTATACTTCTTATGATTTTACATGTCAATCTTGAACTCCAGGGTCTGTCCTACAAAGATAAGCCCAACTACACATGATGAACCATCTGTAACGGTTCCATGAAGACATTTACTGGACCACAGTACACAGTGGTCCAAGAATCTGTATGGTTCAACCCTATAGGTAATGTGTGGATCGAGTATTTTAATTACTTGGCAACCATTATGATCTTAATAGAAATAGTACTGATTTTCAGTCTTTCTTCCAAGTCCACAGTACTTCTTCCCCCATCTCAAGATATTTAGAAAGAAAAGCTGTGGGAATATGTGTGTTGTAATCCATTTTGATGAACTTGGGAGGGAGGAGGAAGTAAGCTGCTAGCTCAGGTAGGGAAAGAGAAACACCTGTAAATTATTCCTCTACAGTGTTTTGTTCGGTATTAGTATACCACACTTGGTATAGTGTTGTCTCTTCATAAGTACTTATACCTAAACCAACTCAGAGTGGTACCCATGATGCTTAGTAGCCTCAATTAGTGTTTCTTTCCTAAAAGACCGAGGGCCCCTCCTACTTAACCACAGAACCATAATTGGTTAATTAACTTCTCAGTAAAAACCTACCTTACAGATAATATTCTAATCCCATATTTTAGTTCAGAATTAAACAAAGAATCAAATGTGTTTAATTGTCATATTTCCTTACACCCTTTCAGTCTGAACGGGTCCCTTGGCATATTCTTTCTCTTTCATGACCTTGACAGTTTTGAAAAGTACAAACCAGTTATTTTGTGCAATGCCCTTCAACTTGGGATAGTCTGGCATTTCCTTGTGATTACTTTCTGGCGGTTACATCACAGAAGTGATGCTGAGTTTATCTCAGGGCAACATGTCATGAAGTGAGACTGTCAATTTGTCCATTGCTGGTGATGTCAATTTGGATCATCCAGTGCAGTACCTGACCTTAACTCTCAAGTTATTTTTTCCTAGTGGATATGTTGAAAGTACATAAATAAGGTGTTTTCTAGAAAACTAGTTTTTAACACCCATTCATCATTCTTCCCTGTTTTAAATATTACTGTGATTGCATACAGTGACTCTCCAATTCCATCATGTTTTACATAAGTAGTTGACATTCTGCTCTAAGAAATTCCTCAATTTTTTTTCACTGTGTTTTTAGTTTTCTTATTTTTGTAATTAGTATATGTGTCTGGGTGTGTGTATTTGAATGCAGGTGGCTGCAGAGGCAAAGGCAATCAGCATCCTTGAATCTGGACTTACAGGCAGTTGTGAATTGCTAATGTGGATTCTGGGAACTGAACTTGGGTCTTCTGAAGACTAACATAGCTCTTCACCACCAAGCCATCTGTCCAAACTTAGTGGTTCTAATCTGCCACTATCAACTTTAATGGAGGGCATACACTTCTCTGTTTTTAGTGAATCTCCACAGTTTTTTGAGCATCTCATTACTTTCTGGCAGAAAGAAGCTGCATGTCTAGAGTACACCTTCCCTTTTTCATCTCTAGATTCAGGTAATAGCCTGACTCTGAGCCACTTAATTCTTTTTTTTTTTTTTTTTTTTTTTACATTTATCTACTTATTTGGTGTATGAGTATACTCACACACACATGTGTACCATAGCAGACATGTAGAAGTCAGAGATCAACTTGTGGGATTCAATGCTTCTGCTTCTGTATAGATCCTGGGGACTAAACTCAAATTCTTAGGTCTGACGTAAGAACCTTTAATTGCTGAACCAACCTTGCTCCCATTTCTGTTTCTTTATCTTTTGTTTTTTCAATCATTAACAATAAAAAAAAAAATTCCCCAATTTACTTTTTTGGAGAGTAACACTTAGAAACACAGACCTGTGTGTGTGCGGGGGGGGGGTGGCCTCTCCCTCCTCTGCCTCCTATCCATCCTCATCCCCCCTCCAGCAGCCCCATCCCCCCATCCGCACTTCAAAGCAAGGACAAATACATGAAAGCGTGAGGTGAGCAGCAGTGGTAGAACCTGGAAACCAGCAAGAAAGAAGAAACATGGGAAGATCCAGAGCTCTTGGCAGGGAGGAGAGGCCAGCGACTGTCATGTGCCTACTAGGCAATCCAGGAGGTGAAGTTTCCCAATTTTACAGTGCTGCTGAACTGATGTTAACGATTGAGGTCACATTAGCTCTTTGAAAACACCCAAGAGCCACTTGAAATGGGAACTTGAACTAAGTAGGGGGTCATGAACTTGTGCATATGGTCATTGCAGGGAGTCCACAGACTATTGCCATAGTTTTTGAGTTTAGTCACCTTGCAAACTTCGTACCCATGAGGACTTACGGAGGTGACCTTGAGCAACACTGATTCTCCTTACTGACCTTCCCTAAGCAGGCACAGCTGGAGGTGAGCTGAAAGCAATTTGGCATGGATGTGGCCATGTCCTAGACTCACTACCCTTGGACCCGACTTATAGCTAAAGATGGTTTTGGGAAAGGGGGCCGCAGCTTTCACTCTACAGACCCGGCAGGGATGGTGAGTGGGGAGCGCTATGCAGTGTGTGCAGCTCTAGCTGAGGTTCCATCCCTGTGTGGCACTACCAGAGCACCAGAAGAAAGGAATACCATGGTTCTTTATCACTTTCACATTTACACTAACCAACACTGCTTACATCCCCCTCCCCTCATTGGATCATGCTCTGTAGCCAAGACTGCAGGCGAGCACCAGAGAGAGGCGCTGTGGTTACTATAAGGGCTTCGATTTGGGCCAACACTACTGACTACTCAGAAGACAATTGCGTCAGATCATTTACTGTTAACACTTCTGCCAGTGTGACAGGCCCTTGCTAGTTACACAACTAGCATCAACAGGAATCTCCATTAGCATCTCCATCAGCATATATATGTATTATATACATATATATGTCTATATACTTATATCTGTAGTATATTTGTAATATATATAAATATGTAAAAATAAATATGTAAAATATATATACATAGTGCCTTACAGGGAGTGAAACCCCAGCCAGAACTGCACATAACTGCATAGTGTTCCCAACTAACCACTCCTGACTGCCTTTTATGTGTGTGTGTATGCCACATATTCCTGGACTGCTAGAGTGTCTAGCCTACAAACAGAGTCAACTTGATCCTACACTGTACTCAAAGGTAAAGAAGCGAAATGTAGATTGTACTGGGTTGCCTTGCACAGACCAAGAACCAGGTTTCCCTGAAAACGGACCACTCAAGACACAGCTTCAGAAGCAAAGAGCTTCCTATTGCTCCGTAGTAAAGGTGGTAGAGTAGTAGTACACACAGTATGTGCAGATGTTAATGTGGAAACACAAGCAATAAAGATAAACAGAGGAATCCACTCCCGGAGACTCTACCTCTTGGTGTGGATCCAGGGTCCCCCTAACCCTTTCAGTTGCTTCTCTCTAGAGTTATCCATGGTTCTGCTGCAGCCTCCCTGCAGGGGACTCTCCTCCCAACTTATGTCATTCCCTGGAGATGCAGCCTCTTGGTGCAGATCCAACTCAGCTTTCCCACAGACTCTCTCAGTCTTCTTTTCTAGCATATCTCCATTCATCTCCTGCCCTTTAGTCAACCCTTGACTTGCAGAAAGGCTTTCTACCCGGGATCCCTGGCCTGAGATTCAGCAGGTGATGTTCACTATCCTTTGCATCCTTCATTAGCATCTTCCCAGATGTACTTAGTGCTGTAGCAGCCTGCTTGCAGGAGCCCCTCCTTCTACCCCATCTCTCTCCCCTGGGCACTCTTCCTCTTGGTTCTGACCTTGGTCGCTGTTAGTTCTTTCCTACAGCTTCTCTGAATCTTTCCTCTTAGTCCACTCTTTATTCCTGTTCTTATTTATTTCTTTTAAGAAATAGAACAAATGGCCACATGTTTGGCATACTGAAAAGTAAGGGGGTAAAAGTTAATCATAAACATGGAAAACATATTCAATAATAGTAGAAAATATCAACTATCAGAAAAGACATGGACTACAGGCTAGTACACTTACAAAATATTATACAGGTCAGAGAAGAAAAGACCTGCAACACAGTACTACCTGAAACTGTATAGAAGATTAGAAAAAGAACTTTAAAATCTGCAAGTGATGGTGGTGTATGCTTATAATCCTAGTATTTAGAATACAGGTAATGGATTATGAGATTGAATCCAGTTGACTATAAGGCAGGATCCAATTCAGCAAACAAGCAAACAAGGAAATCTGAAAGAGAAAACTATCAGGTCACTTTAGACAGCATCCCTACTCAAGTAACAGAAAGAAACAAAACAACCAACCAACCAAACAACAGCAGTTCTACAAGCTACAGAGAAATGGGACGATACATCACAGCCACAAAATAATACCCAGAACATTTATTCTCCAGAAAAGGAGAGCTATGAAGGCAGTCTAAGATGAGCAAGTAATGGAGGACATTTTTGACCACCCACATTACAAAACAGGCTGAAGAGACTTCTATAATAAAGAAGTGAAAGACAAGTAATTCCCATCATGAAGTTCCCTAAAACTAAAATAATAAATCTTACTTGAAATGTAGATACACAAAACATGATAGAAAATACTCAAACCTTATAAATGCAGTAAGCTATCAAACTATGGAGATAAACAAGAGGGAAATAAAATATAAAAACTATTCAAAACAGCTAGCAGAAAATCAAGTGTCAGGAATGCCTTTACCTAGCAATAATAATCCCAATAACAAAGTAAATTATTTAACTGAAAGATGCAGGCAGATGAAGCGGGATGTGGCTTAGGCGGTGATATGCTTGCCTTGAATATGAATACGAAGCCTTGAATAAGACTCAGTACTTGGGTGGTGGAGGCAGGAAGATCACAAGTTTAAACTCATCCATGGCTCCATAGTGAATTAGAGGCTGGTCTAGGATGCCTTAAAACTCTTTACCAAAACAAAACAAAATAAAAAACAATGAACAGACAAACATCACAAGTCTCCAAAAGACACAATCTAAATGTATTTAGTAAACAAAGCCACAAGACCTGAACTATGCTGTCCACAAGAAACTCACTTCAAAATTAAAGGCTCATGAAAGTAAAATGGGGGAAGTGATACTTCAAGCAAAGGCAATGCAAAGCAAGAAGCAATCTGTCCTGAGAAATTAGTGTTGAGATAAAACACTCTCTGTATAATGATCATGTTATCCAAAGTATTCAGTGAATGTAAAGCACAAATATTTGTAAATCATAACATTTTAACATAATGTTTTAAATTAACAGCAAAATTATGCTTAGAAATCATAAAAAATGCACGGAGACAAAAGAACACACTGTTGAATGAATGACAGAGCATTCAAGAATTCAGAAAATTAAAACTGTTTTCAAAACAAATCAATATGTCAAAACTTGAGGGATAAAACCAAAGTAGCTCCAAGAGGAACATTCATAGCAGGATGTCTACATTTTTAAATGATGCCTCTTTAAAAAGAGTTAAGAAGAAACATATTCAAAATTACTGGGCAAGAAATAACAAATATCAGAGCAGAAATAAATTAGATACACACAAAAAACCTAAAGAAACATAAAGCGTGTTTTTTTTTCTTGAAAAGATAAAGTTTGAATAGCTTTTGCCATACTATTCAAATATAAGAAAAGGTACTCATAAGGAAAAGAGAATATGAAAAAGACACTACAACTGATGAATTAGAAGTATAATGGATTCTTAGAAAGTATTTTTGAAAAGTATGTGATGTCAATGTGAAAAGTCCAGAAGAAATGAACATGTTTATATACATCCTACTAAAACAAGGGGCTGTACATATGGACTAAGCAAACTGCATGGTTAAATCAGTAAGAAAAGTCTTCAAACAAAGAAAAATTCAAACCAGTGACTTTGAATTCATTTTCTGTACTTTTGAAAAGTTAATGCCATTTTCCCCTTAAAGTAGTCCATAGAACTAAATGGGAAGAAATCCTTCAAAACTTGTTATACCAAGTTAGTATTTCCTGGTGAATAAAACCGATCAAGATCGTATTAAAAAGGAGGAGGAAATGAAGGAAAGCAAGCGGAAGAGACTGTGGTAGCATAGGAGGAAGATCAGGAGGGGGAGCAGAAGGAGAAGATCAAGCAGGATGAGGAGAAGAAATACTTTTGAATAACAGCTCAGAGAAATCAACACATCAAATTCAACTGTACAAAAAAAAAAAAGATAAAAAGGATCTTACATCATGATCAAGTTGGTTTCACCCCAGGGCTACAAGCAATAAATGTAACACATCCATCCAAAGTATGAAGAGAAATTATCTCATCAGATGCAAAAAATTTTAATAAATCAACATGTATGTGATTAAAAAAACTGGACAAATTAGGTACAAAAGGAATACTTCTCAACATTATACAGATTAAGTAAACAACTACATAAAATTATGACCTGAGGAACTGAAAATGCATCTTCATGTTCAGCAGCAACATGAGGGCATCCACTGTCACTAGACTATCAACTCAACTAAGCACTAGAATATTCAGTCAAACAATTAAGCAGAGCACATGAAAAATAAGGAACAAAGTCAAGTCATTTCTGCTGGCAAACAATTTTATAAACATTTATAAACATGATTTTATGAACCTAAGCACACCAACAAAAACTTTTAGCACTGATAAATTCAGTAAAGTAACATGATACAATAAATACAGCAACTAGAATGTTTTCTAAATATCACCATCAAATTTTAGGAGGGTGGTTCTCAACTTCCGAATGCTGCAACCCTTTAATACAATTCCTCAGATTGTGGTGACCTCCAACCATAAAATTATTTCATTGGTCATTCATAATTGTAATTTTGCTACTGTTATGAATTGTAATGTAAATATCTGATATGCAGGATATCTAAAATGTGACCCCTGTGAAAGGGTCATTTGACCTACAAGGGGTTGTGATAGCACAGGCTGAGAACTGCTGTTTAGGAGCGAGAAATTATATATACAATTTGATCCACAATAGAATACAACAAAACTTAAACTCTTAGTAATAAATTAAACTAAGGATGATAAAGACCTTTACAACAAGAATTATAAACACATGATGATAAATCAATGCTTAGAAATACCTATATGTTTCTGGGTTGTAATGATAAATGTTGTCAACATGACTATACCACCTAAAGTGATCTATATAGTCAATTCTGTTTTCATTAAAATACCAACCATAGCCTTCAAACAACCAGACAAAATATCCTGGAATTCATACAGAAAGAAATGACCCCAAATGGTCAAAGTTTAACAGATAAATGCCTGTCAGAGACATAATAAATAATTTGGCATTGACAGAAAACAAACAGAAAAAGGAATGAAGAACCCAGGAGTAAGCCCAAACAGCTATTCTGAACTGTTTCTTGACATTCTGCTCAAATACATTGCAAATTGTCGTCGTTTTCTTAATAAATGTATATCCACACACAGAGGACCAAATCTTGACTGCTATCTTTCATTATATACAAAATTAACTCCATCAACCAAATCTTTCAATGTAAGACCTGTTAACCTGTGTTTGAAATCCTGTGAAGCTAGTAAAAAGGAAAAATCTTAACGTGTTCATTTTCTTTTCTTTTAATTAATTAATTAATTAACATCCTAAATGTACCCCCTCCTAGTCCCCCTCAAAGAGTTCCTTCCCCATTCCCCCTCCCCTTTGCCTCTAATAAGGCAGCCCCACTCCTATATCTTCCCATCCTAGTGCATCAAGTCTCTGCATGATTGGGTACATCCTTTCCCACTGAGGCCTGACTTGGCAGCCCTCTGCTACATACATGCCGGGGCCACAGATTAGCCCATGTATGCTCTTTGGTTGGTGACTCAGTCTCTGGGAGCTCCCAGGGGTCCAGGTTGACACTGTTGGTCTTCCTGTGGGGTTGTCCATTTATTAATGATGTTATGTTGTGCTTAGAGACAAGAGCCTAGCATTGCAGCCCTCTGAGAGGCTCTACCTAGTAGCTAACTGAGACAATGCAAATACCCACACACCACCATCAGATGGAGGTCAGGGACACCTGAGGAAGAGTTAGGGGAAGGATCTCAAGAAGGTGTTCATTTGCTAAACAGGACACCCAAACTCAGAAAAAAAAGCAAGAATTAAAAATATGGTATGGCACCATGCTAAAGACTGCAGGGCAAGGGAAATTATCAACAGCATGAAGGGACTATACCCAGAAAAGGAGGAAATGTTTGCCAACTCTGTACCTGAAAGAAAGTAATATCTGGAATATGTAAAGAGCTCAGAGAGGCAACAACAGTAATAAACTCTCCCACCTCATGCAATTTAAAACTGATGTCAATAGACATTCCGCAAAAGAAGAAACACCAATGGCCAAACAAATATACAAAAATATCATCAGCTATCCAGGAAATAAAACCTAATACTACAGTGAAATACCAGGACACCACAGTTAGAACGCTTAGCAAGGCAACCTCCTGAAGATGATTCCTTTCAGGAGTCATTAGAATGGCAGTTAAACTATATCAAATTTAAATTAGAATGGCCACTACACAAAACTCAAACAGACCAAACACATGATCCAGGACCTCACTCCTTTCCTTCTCATCTATACACCCAAGGATTTGAACCAGCACAACAAAGAGAAAACTACTATGCACAACAGAGGGAACACTGCCAGGCACAACAGAGAGAACACTACCATGCATGCCCTGTTCACTGTGACACCATTCATAGCAGCTATGATGGATCAGCATAGATGCTCAACACATGAATGGACAGAGAAAACAGGTATGGACACAATAGTCTATTATTCAGCCTTAAACAAAGCAAACACTGGCATTTACATAGCATGAATGGAACTAGATCATTTAGGGAAGTGGCCCAGAAAGGCAAGTACTGTGTGTTCTCTCCCATAACACAAATGCTTGGCCTGGAAGTAGAGTAATAACTATAGCTGTTTGAGAGGCATGTGTGGTAGGTATGTGGAAAGGATGACTGGATTTAACAGAACACTTTCATGTGTAATCTTCACACCTATACAAAGCACAAGAAACCCTATTCATATGAACAATACATTTGAACAGAAGAGGAGGAAAAAGAAATATTTAAAAGACATAGATGTCCTCAATTTTACTGGGATGGCAAAGCTAGAAGCTAGGATCTTTGTCTGTCAGTCTGTCTCTCTCATGCTCTCTCTCCCCTTCTTTCTTCCCTCCACTTCTCTTACCTTTCTCTGAATGTGCCCTTGCATACACACATACCCTATCTATTTCTGTACTTATACTTTTAAAAAGTTACCAGATTATATCAAAGCCTTTATCTCTAATCACCTACTCAGGTTTTCCATTTTTATTTTTCTCAGATTGAACTTTCATGTCAGTGGCTGCATCTACCCTTGTTTATTCTGTCTGTACACAAGCAGTCCTTTTCCCTTACTACTGATGTTATAAACAGACTTTCCTCAGTGCCAGGCTTGCTGGTTTCCCCATCTCTGCTGTCCCAGCTGCACCTCCTCTCACCTCTGTTGAGTTCAGATCCTGTAGATCATGACAACCTTGTATGTCTCAAAGGAGGAGAAATGCAGTTATTGCTTGTTTAAGAGAAAGACAAGGAATGGGAAAGAGAGAAAATGTTTGAAAACATTTAAATAAAAATATGCCTGCTACCCAACCATGCAAATATATGCAGAAGTATGAAGCAGGGTTGGTAAATTTCCCAGGCGGGTTCCTGCAAATGGCTTCTCTCTATGAGCTTTCAAATACGCGGCTCGGTGCCTTGCCAGCAAATATTGTATTCACTTAACAATCTGTTAATGTGCAACAAATATCAAGAAAGCCACTCTAGTTTGTTGCATTAGAATTTCTTGGTGTCTTCATTTTACTTTTTTATTATTCTGTTCTTTCCTATAAAAGGAGAATTTTATCTGTATGTTAAATTTACAAATGAAAATATATTATGCATAGGAATAAAGTTTGGTGTGACAAATAATGCTACATATTAGCTTAATCATAAAGTCTTGCTGTTGTTTTATGATTCGAGTTCTATGGATATGGGCGTGGCTCTCTGCAGAACCCCTCTCCTTCACTCCCTTTACAGCAGTGCAGTAGCAAGCCAGTCAAGGTGCAAATGTTCTGAAATGATCCTGTCATAAGGAATGCTTCATGCTCAATGTCTCTTAAATATAGAAACCAAGTTTTTTTTTTTTTTTTTTTTTTTTTGAAATAGCATTCTCAGTGTATGCTCCACTTAAGGTAGATCTGGCCTTTCCACAGCGGGGAGAAGCCACCATCTTCACCTTCAAACACAGATGCTCTCATATCCAGTTTTCAGTGTACCAGCTCTGATTTCAAAGTCTGCTTCCACTTTCCTTATTTCCCCTCTTTAAAGCTCTCCAAGTCGATCAAAATGACTATCACCTGACACTTCGATCTCTCAGGGTCATTTTTGTCCCATCTTAGTCTTCTATAGTTTTCCATGCAACAGGTACTATGATCTATTCATAATAAATGTCCCATGACTTCACCTTTTCTCCTTAAAACCCTAACATGTTCTAAATCAGCTACGAAATCCAAGCTACCATGTCCTGAAAGAGCTGGAAGAACAAGCAGGTATCTGGTTGTTTCTCATCTCTCTGTGCTCCATTGTTCTTTGCTCTGTTTTCAGAACATACACCCCTCACCTGCTACAGGGACCTTGCACTCTCTCCTTTGCTTGAAGGTAAGTTTCTTGCCCACAGAGTCTGCCACAGCTAGGTTTTCTCTCTCACTGCTATTAGTCCAAGGTTCCCTCTTCAATAGACCTTCCTAGTCCATCTACTGTAAGCGATGTTGCCACACACTCTCATGCTGGCATCCCTGACATCATTGATTGTCACTTACTACCTCTTTAAAGTATGCATCATGCTTTAGAATCATCTCACAGTCTTTCAGAATTGATATTCAAACCTATGCATGGGTCGCAGAGAGACCTTGTCCTGTGTACCCATGGTCTAAAAACATTTTCAGACATGAAGTTGCATGCAGGCAATCGATATGGGGCAAGTTCTTATATCAAAAGAGTGGGATAGTACAAATTGCCACAGGCCCTGAGGAGAAGACAGTAAAAGGGTAGTTATGCAGTTCATGGCCACAGAGAAAATCTGGAACTCAAGCTTACTGGGGCTTTTTAGACCAGATAATTCAGGCCTACCACACATACTAAGAAACATTTTGTGTTGTTCTGTCCTACACTATTCTGGTCTTAGGGTACCTACTCCCCCACATGCCATGCAGACATAAATAAATATTGGGCCATTTTCTACAAACATCCACTGCAGGAAAGTCCTGAGTAGTCAAGCAAATCAAGTCCAGGAGCTGAAGTCAGAAGCTGCAGATTTTATTGGGTGCAATGGGTGTTCCCTGTAGTGTCCACAGTAACAGGTAGCAAGAGGATGTGAAGCCAGTGCAAGGGCAGCCCACATGGAAGGTTCGCATGGATGCATTCTCCCAGTACCCCACGCAGAAGGCTAGAGTGGACGCTTTATCCCCTGCGGCCCATGTAGAAGTCTCATGTGGCTACTTTCTCTGGCTATCACCTTCTATCTAAAAATAAGTCAGTAGAAGGGCATGGGTTCTTTCAATGTGAAAAGACATTTGGCTAATGGAGGCTTTCAGTGAAAGGCAATTGGAAGGCTCATGTCTGAAACAGAGGAAGTGCATGGACCAGGGCAGAGAAGGAGCCAGGAGAAGAGTGGAATCGGTGTAGTTTTGCAATTTTTGTCCTGGTGAACTGGAGATTACATAAGTGTCTGGAATAGAAACAGTTACTTATTTCAGTGGATAAATAGATGGATGAGTGAAATATTGAAAGCTGGCAATAAAATATTCTTAACATATTTAACTTCAGAAGACAGACATGAGTATTTGACTATTCGATGGTCAGAAGGAGATGCAATCTTCCATCACACTCAAGAAAATCTGTGCAGGCAGTTGAAATTGGGCTATTTTTATAATGATGCTTTTTAGAATGAAAATGGGATGAAGCAACTAAATAGATCTGTCTCTATTTTAATAATTTTATGAGTTCTAGATCCAGAAAAACCAAATTCATCCCTGTATACCTTAAACTTATCAAATTATCTAAAACAAGACTGACCATAGATTAGTGAGTTTGCCCATTGCTGACATTTCTAACAACTGCAATGAGCTCTTTCATGTGCAGCGTGCCTCCCTTAAGGCACAGCACCCTTGTCACCTAACAAACAGTTGGCCATTATTTAGTGTCTGCCTACCAGATTTCTGTCACCAGAGTCGCTATCTATTACCACCCCAATTCTATCTTCAGGGTCTGAAGCACATTTGTAATGTCTTGAGTACCTATGAGTACTTGCTGAGTAAGTGTTTACATCCTTCACCTCATTCGTTTATATTTTTCAATGTTTTTCATCAAAATACTAGCACTGTACCCTCTCTATTTAGCAGGTGAGTTCCCAGGGGTCTGTTGTGGATAGCCCCAGCCTTGTATTTTGATCCTAGTTCCACCCCCCTGAGAGGGGCTCCAGAGGAGGATTGAATCAATGTTGTGGATAGCCTCAGCCTTGTATTTTGATCCTAGTTCCCAGTGGATAGCCCAGGCTTGTATTTTGATCCTAGTTCCACCCTTCTGGGAGGGGCTGCAGAGGATGATTGAATCTGTACACAGAGGACATCTTGTAAACCTTCTGTCCAATTAAAACCTGTAAAATAAAGACTAGAGCCAGAGATTGGGCAGTAGAAGGGGAGGTGGAGAAAAAGGCTTAGGGGAGGAGAGAGTGAGAGGAATTCGATATAAAAGGCAGAGCAGGGGCAGAAGAGAAGGGAGTCACCGGGGAGCAGAAGCAGAAAGAGAAGCAGAGGAGAAGCAGGAGGAAGCTGAAGCAGAAGGAAGCCAGAGGTAGAAGGAAGCGACAACGAAGCTGGACAACCATGCGGCCTGGATAAAACCGTAAGTTATAAGGGATCTCATAGCCAGGGATTAGAGTAGTGTAGTGGTAAATCTGCCCAATCCAGGCATGCAATTTATACCAATAATTATTGGGTTGTGTCTTCTTTGACTGGTCTCCTTCGGTAGGAGATTTACCCCTAACAAATTTGGGGTTTAAATAATTTCTTCTACTACAGGGGTCTAGGAGGAAGGGGTCTCCCCAGTTAGCTGAAAATGTCAAATGCTACTCCAGTTCTTTGGGTCCACCTCTCATGCTACTTTGCCATCTGTTGACTGTAAGAAAGCTGAGAAGATTCAGAATTACCTTTAAGAAGTAAAGTGCAGGGGTGAGTGAGATGGCTCAGTAACTAAAGTTGCCTGTCACCAAATCAGGACTTGAGTTCTGTTCCTGAAACCCATGTGGCCAAAGAGAATCGACTCCTTCAAGTTATCCTCTGACCTACACGTGTATGCCATGGCCTATGCTCCCCTCTCCCTTGATACACAAATTAAATCTAGATGAGACATTTATTTTATTTGATAATTCCTCTCATGGGTGGTTTTCTGATAGAAGCATCCCACAAAAGGAAAGGCAAGAAAGCCTGGAGGTGAGTGGGTGTCTTAGAGCTTCTATTGCTGTGAAGAGACACCGTGACCACCGGGCATGATGCTTAGGCACAGCTCCTATGCTCATCTTTTAAAAACGTCAAAAGTATCTCAAGGAGTTGTGACGATTCTCCAAATTCATAGCATGAATTGACAGAGGGAGCTCAAATTACTGCCAGGCTCGATGACACAGTCTGATAACAGTGGGGGAAGATGACATCCTGTCCAGGAGATGATCAAAGTAAGCATTTGAGTAGCAAATCAGTGGGTGAAAAAAAATAAGGAAAAAAAAAAAGATCTTGGTAATGTTGAGAAGAGAGTTCATCCTTTAGAACAATTTGGAGGTGCAACTCAGTGGTAGTACACTTATCTAGCATGTCCAAGGCCCTGAGTTCAGTCCCCATCACTATAAACAATCAAATCAAATGGAAAGGATGGCGGTGGTAAGGTTCTGACTGGCCTTGAGGCTCCTGAGATACAACTTGGCAAAGCATCTCTTAGAACTCAGTCTTTCCAACAAAGCTGCAGGGCAAATGAATTTCTCCACTGCTCACTTCTCGTGCCAGGTCGTCTTCGAAGCTAATCAAATCTGTGTTAGCAAATCTCCAGTGTCCAGTGGGGTGCTGACTCATTCCATTGTCACGAAGCAAACAACACACTTCATTTACCAGGTCCAGACTTAAGGTAGCCAATGCTAGAGAACTCAGAAGGTATGTACCAAGCCTCCAGGTAGCATTTGAGTGCCTTAATTTTAGGCTACATTATTTCAATGTCCCAGAGAAATTGCATCTCCATTTTAGCTTCAGAATATATCTTGAAAAAGAATCAACTGCCTGGTGACTACGCTTGCCAGAACAAAGGCAAGTTAGGAAACCCAAGGACATTTAAACAAGGTATGGATACTGAGTTAGATACTGAGAGTCACTTCCAGTTCCCTTATGACTCTCAAATAGATGCCAGACACAGCCCACTTGGGAGGGGTGTCCTGCTGAGGTGCCCCCCATAATAATGAGGCAATAAGGAGACAAATTAGGTGTGAATCACATCTGTGGGGTTTGCTCCCTGCTTCTGTTGATTTGTCAAAACACTATCATAGAAAAAAACACAAATGAAAACAACTTTTTTTTTTCCCCTCTGTGTAACCAAGATGGCATGCTTTGGGGGGCAGTGCTGGCCCACACAGCCAGTGATCCCCACCACAGAAAAGCCCCGTTAGCGTTTCTCCTGGAGCTTTGTGAGCCTGCCTACTTGCCCCATCTCTGTCATGTTTTCCCCTGCTCCGTGTGAGGCTCTCTTCCAGTTAAGGATTTAAAGCTTGCTCTCATGTACACAGAAAATCAGATTTATATCTTTGTACCGCAAAATGAAGCAATTATTTTGTCTTCCAATAGATTGTGCTTCCTCTACACTGGGCCCCTGTACTACCCACTGTTGTCAGCGAGGCAGTGACACTGGGGTAAGCTTCATTAAGTAGAGCCCCGCTGATACTGACCATTGATCCAGCAGCTAGCTCAGGTGCATTTGGACACAGCATTTCCTCCCTCTTCTCTTTACTTCTCTCCAGGGATAACCAATCAGTAGAAACAACCCTTATGCCTAACGTTTTGAGAGGCAGAGAGCAGTTTTATTTCAATTGCCAACCTGTCCACTAACTTGGTAAATCAAATTTGAACCTCCTACAGGCAAAAAAGAACATGCAACCTTCCCAGATACCCCTGTGCATGTCTGTATGTACAGGACTGTCTCAGATCTAGTCTTTCTATACATTAGATGACACAGATCATTATAGGAACTTAAAAAGAATGCATTTCAAATGTATTCACTCTCTAGAAGCGAAACTGTAAACATCAAACGTATATTTTTTTTTCCTGAAATGTATTATACAGCAAGCAGCTATGTAACATGAGCAGGCTTAAATTTGGCCTGCATTCGTAGAGAAACCATGCCCTCTGAGTATTTGGTGGTAAATATGAAAAAAGGTATACATTTTGAAAAATTGACCTCTGCTTAGTCATTAATCTGTGATACTAATTTTTTTTAAATATGCAAAAAGCATTTTCTTCCACTAATGTTGACTGCAAACCACCCCAAATGGTAGCAGATCCGAATCCTAAACCTATTGCCTTAGTCATGCAGCTGCCAATGGGGATACTTGGCCAGCGTTCTCCATAGCGTCCTTTCTGTAAGTGTAACCTGCTCAAACTGCCATGGCTGTTTTCTCCGCAATGTTCCAGGGATACAACACAGTTTACGTTCAAAGATCCAGCACCTCTGCTTTCTATATTTTTTCACTTATGCTATGGGTCTTTAGAGCTTTAAACCAGTTTTGATGTTTCTATGATGGTACTTTCTGTTTTCATGTATGTTACTCCTCTTATAAAAACTCAGAGATTTAAAAGTAAGACTTCATTTAAAAGATCAAACCCAAGTCATTGTTCAAAGCTACGACCATTGTGTGTTATGTTATGTTGATTACAGAGATAATAAAAGAGATCTATAACTCAGCAGGTCATTTTTAGGAATTCCCTTTTTCCTCCTTTATCCTCAAAACAGTTCTTTCTATTAGGACTAAGTATTTTCCAGGAAAAAATTAATGTGGCATGTCATGTATCTTCAACATCTTTTATTCTAGGAATTTATCCATCATCAATATTTCATGCTGGAGAGCTAAGTTTTGTCATTTTTCTAAGTCTCTCTGAACCTACTCTATTGTGAAATTTTCAGCTCTCACTCCCAATGATATACCTCTTAAGTAAATTTGGGCTTTCTATTATATTTGCCTGTTTTTGCTCACATATAACTGTCCTTGAATTTATTTAGAATGTGGTCTATACAATTATTTGGGGAATGACTGATAAAATACTATGTATAATTTTTTAGAGATGACAAGTATTTTTAATTTCTAATTCTAGCTGTGAGAGAGAAGTGGGTGTCTATTGCAGTGGTAGCTCTGTGTGTGTCACATTGCAGTCCGTAGGTGACACAATTTCCTGGGAGTAATCTCTACTGTGCTCTACAAATGGAAGCTTTTTGCTTTACGATGTCAATAATAGAAATCTAGAGGTTTGTATGTTTTTATATGACTGTAATTTACATGAATCACTAGTTACTTAAGCCAGCAATTTTCAATCAGTAAGGTTCTATTACCCTCTCATTATTGGCAGTATCTGGAGGCATGTCTGATGGGCAAAATTAGAGTCAGGGTTGGGTAGGAAGGAAGCAAAAAGGGGCTTCCAAGGGGTAATACCCAGCCCCCCAAAATATAATATAAATTAATAATTCTCTATAAGAGACTATCCACCCCCCAATGATGTAGAAATTTGGCAGTCTTCATGTACAGCAGTGAGACATAAAGTTGAGAACCAGGTTGA
This sequence comes from Mastomys natalensis, assembly GCA_021653895.1. Classification (NCBI taxonomy): domain Eukaryota; kingdom Metazoa; phylum Chordata; class Mammalia; order Rodentia; family Muridae; genus Mastomys; species Mastomys natalensis. The sequence continues at coordinate 438,834 of JAJTUV010000705.1, forward strand.
CCTTGATGAATCAGAGATGATACAGGAAATATTAAGGGCTTTGGCAAGAGGCTCAGCTGGGATCGTGAGCTCATCTCCAAGACAGCTTTCACCAGCTTTGGCATCTCTAATTCTTATACTGTTTACCTCAGTAGGAGAAGAACTAGGTCTATTGAAGGAACTGTTGTAATATTAGCCCAGCGCTGGCCCAGGATAACACACTAATACCCTTCATTTTCTTTGCTGCTAGAGTAACCGAAAGATATAAACTTATTACCTTGATGTTTTAAGATCAGAATTTCTGCAGGAATCAAGGTCAGCCTGTCTGGGCTTCTTCTAGAAACTGAACAGGAAAAAGCATTTCTTTGCATTCCTTTATGCTTAGAGGCTTCCCCGTAGTAGCTCCTGGTTCCTTCCTCCATTCTGAAAGCCAGAGAAAGTAGGAGGAGCCTGACTATTCCTGCCATTTCTCTGCCTCTTTTCAGCTGCAGAAGGGTCTATGCTTTTAAAGGCTTCCATGTTAAGACTGGACCTATCTGGGTAATCAGACCACTTCTCCTCAGCTCGATGTCCACAATCTTAATTCAACTGGTAAGTAAGGTAATCGGATGAAAGCATTTGGAAATCAACATCATGAAATTTTACCGAATAGTAGTTAAGTTAAAAAAAAAAAACCTTGAAAAATGACTCATTTATTGTTTACAAAGAATTTATTTGTAATATTTTAAATTATGTCTGTGAGTGTGTGTATGCTGGAGTGCATGTGAGTGCAAGAGCCCTTGAAAGACAAAGGCATTGAAGCTCCTGGGTTACGGGAGGTTTGTGAACTTCCAGTGTAGGAGCTGGAAACTGGTTCTCTGAAAGATCAGCAAGTACTCTTAATTACTGAACCATCCCTTCAGTCCCAAGTCTCATTAGTTTTAATCACCAAACCTCATCGGCTACTTCGAAATACATGTTGAGCCCAATCATCATCTCCAAAGGAATGACAGTCATTCTTCCCAGAATCCCTTGTTTTGTTGGTTGTATTTCTATTTCTGTTCTTTGTTATTCCACCATGTCTTTGGCCTACAGGTAGGAGTCATGGTCATTGAATGAGAATAAATGGGAGCATAAGTCAGCCTCAGGCCCTGAAACAATACAACTTCAAAGGATGATGTCTTCTGAACCATTACCAGTGTGGACTGGTTCTTCTGGAAAAGAAAAAAATTTTCTAAGTAGAACCTAGAGTTCCTCAGTCTCCCAGTTGCTACCTTATTAATTCAACATGCTAGCATTTAAACCTGGAAACTATGAATTTACACTGTGGCCCACGGATAGACCCTAAGAATAGTGATTTCTCATGTACTGCTCTCTTCAGAACAGTTCCTACATTTTGGCTTTCACTAGAATAACAAATCTAGGAATTTTCTCTGTAATGACTACAACTCTTTTGTAAATGTTTAGGCTAATTTTATATTTTAGTACCCACAACTTAGTAATAACCAAACTCTTAGAAGAATTTTAATGAGGTTGAAGTGGTTGAAGAAGAGAGAGAATGAGGAGGAGGAGGAAGAAAAGAAGGAGGACAAAGAGGATAAAGATGAGGAGGAGGAGGAAGAGGAAGAGGAAGAAGAAGAAATATTTGTAGGACTAGGAAGAGTACACTTTTGTGTAGTCATGTGTTGGTTGCTGACAAAATTAACCAAGAAGAAATGTCATTGGCTTGGTGGAAGACTTGCATGAAGTTGATTTCTATCTTGGTCAGCAAGCCACTCTCTAACCTTTGTTAATCTAATGCAATTAGGGTTATACAATGGTAGGTCTAGAGTCACTCCAGATTGCCTAAACAATGAACTGCATCTAGGTGCCCTCTGCTTTGCCACATTAGGAGGAGGAGCACAAGATTAACCCTCCCCAGGTTCAAGGGTTTCCACTCTTATGCAGCATTCCAAGAGCTCTGAGTCAAGACTTGTATAGAAGATGGCATTTCTGAATGACTTACAGGCAGCTGGAACATCTAATCTAATCTAGACTGCTGAGAGTCACAGGCACTCCCTTGGACTTGCCTTGTGTACCATCTTATCATTACAGAAAGGTAGTCCTTCACCTACCGAATGAGGGACCATGGTGAACTGTGTGCCTCCTCATCTTTTGCTGACCTTAGTTTTGAGTCTTTCTTCCCCCATAAATCATATTCCTCACTCATACAATTACAGAGTTTATTCCAAACTCTGGTGTACAATATTTGCTGACTAATATGGCACCAGTGTAGCTGGACTTTGGACTACTTTGTGGATTACTTTATTTTTTCATTCTTCTCTATCCCTGTTCTACCCTTTCACCCCCAACACTAAATAGGAGAGAGAAAGAGGATAGAGGAAAAAGGGAACATTATTACAGTTAGACTACTTCCTGATGATTGGGGTTTTCCGAGTTCCTGGGGGCAAGTTTGATCTTTGCTGCCAGGATATCCAGTCTCTTTCTTCTTGTTGTTTCTTTTTTTGCACATTACTACTTAACAAACAGCAAACAACAGCCTTGCTTCTCAGGACCCTAGCATTTATTTATCCTCTGAAGAGTCCCCAGAATTCCAAATGTCACACAATTGCTAAAACTATCTGCAGCTGGCAAAACCACACTTCTGCTAGAGTACAAGGCACAACATAGTCAGCTGCTGTGGACAATCTGATGCAGCCCCACATCGTACACCTGGGATTAAAATTCTTATATTTCTGTGCTTTAAAATAAACCAAAATTCTCACTACATACCATCTTACTTGGATGTACATTAGTCAAATTTCTAAGTTTCTACTACTGGGATACTTATTCTCCTGAGGATACTCCATCCCCCAAGTCTCAATTTCTCCATCTTAAAGATATCAAGTTTCTAATCTTTCATGAGATGTGTTGAGGATTTAGATATGAGTAAAGTACTTGCTATAAAGCTTTGCACAGAAGAAATACCCAGTAAAAGAAAAAGACACCATATGGCAACTGAGAAGATGGAAAAGGAGAAAAACATAGAAGGAAATGATAAAACCTTGCTTAGAGTTAAATTACAGTATACATTGTAAAATATTTCTGTTTCTACTGTAGGTTCCAGAAGCCATTGGAGAGAAGACAGAAGTAGAGACAGAAGGTGGGAACTGGCACAGGGCAGCATCCATTTCTCTTCCTAGATGTGAAGACTGGAAGTTTAGAGACTGTTTTAGAGTGTACTTTCCATGTTTTGTGATGCTTGACACTAACATTCGTGTGAGCTGCATTTCATAAAGTTACACAAACCCATTGTTCCATTTGATTCATTTTTAGCCATGTGGGGTAGATCACATTGTCTTCTTTTCAAAAATAGAGGCAGACAGCCTCTGAAGGGAGTTTAACTTTTTGCCAGGTTAATCATTGGTGGACAGTAGAATTAGAGTGGGAGCTCAGATCCTTATCTAGGCATCACAGAAACCCTGCTATCTCTCTGTTAGTGAATGAATACACACACACTTCACTAGAAGAGTTACTTTTTAATGGGCCCACAAGTTAGAGCAAGAGCCATTTGGGCAAGTAAGTAAAAACGAAAAGTGTGGCTATTTGATCATTAATTGTGGTTAAAGGCTGACATTGTTGCACATACCTGGAATCCTAGTGCACAGGAGATGAAGACAGGAGGCTCGCATGTTCAAGACCAATCTTAGTCATATAGTAAATTTGACATCAGCCTGGGCTACATGAAACCCTCTCAGAAAATCAAAACAAAACAAAGCAACAACAAAAAACACACAGAAAACAAAAACCAACCAACCAAACAAACACCAAAACCAAACCAAACCAACCCCCTCCCCTACCCCACAAAACTAAGTCATGACTGGAGAAAATAATAGTTTTCCTATTCCTGTAGGACTTTGATCAGCACTAGTTTCATGCACTCCCCCATGCCTTTTACAGATAGTAGCCTTAACCATGAAAATATTAATTCAAAACTGGCCAAATAGCTATAGTTGTACCAAACTGTAAATGCTTATAAAGAATACATCTTATGTTATCAGAATAAACAAACTTGAAATTAATTAAACATTTCTTGGCTGTAAGGGGAACTCAGTCAGTCATGTGCTTACAACACTACTGTGGGAATCTGAGTTTGATCACCAGTCCTCATGTAAAAGCTGGACACAGAGGTCTGCATCTGTCATTCAAGCACTGGGGAAACACACATAAGTATCCCTGAGGCTGGCTGGCCTGTAAACAAACCCATGAGCCCCAGGTTCAGTAAGAGACCTTGTCTCAAAAACTACAATAAAGAGAGGCAGAGAAAGACACCTGGTATTGATTTCTGACCTGTACATGCATACAAACACATAACACACACACACACATATACACACACACATTTGTAGATATACATGGATACACACACATACACAAAGTATTTCTATATGCTACTTCAAAGAGGAAAATACATACAATATATATTTACTTTTAAAATATAACTCTCTGAAATACATAACTAGAAGGAAAAAGAACTTTGTGTGGATTACAGGGCAAATGGAACATGCTACCACTGTGCAATGCCAGGGTCTATATGAGAGGGTTGTAGTAGAAGGCTTAAGTATGATCTTACAGAATCCATAAAAAAAAAATGCTGGAGGATTTGGCCCACCTCCAATACACTGAACCTGATAGAAGAATAAGTGGGAATAGATTTGAATACATTAACACAGGAGATGACTTTCTGAATAGAACACCAATAATACAGACACTAAAATCAACAATTAGTAATGGGACCTAAGGAAAAAGACCCTGGGCAATGGTGACACATGCCTTTAATCCCAGCACTTGGGAGGCAGAGGCAGACAGATCCCTATAATTTTAAGGCCACCCTGGTCTACGGAATGAGTTTCAGGACAGCCAAAACTATACAGAGAGACCCTGTCTCAAAAATCAAAAATAAATAAATAAATAGGCCTTCACAAACTGAAAACCTTCTGTAATGCAAGGACACTATCAATAGGACAAAGTGACAGCCTACAGGATGAGAAAAGATGATTTTTTAAAAAACTCTACATCAAATAGAGGACTAATATCCAAAATATATAAATCACTCAAGAAACTAGATATCAAAAACAAGACAAAACAAAACAAAAAACCCAAGTAATCCAATTAAAAAAATAGGGAACAATTCTAAACAGAGGATTCACAATAGAGGAATCTCAAATGGATGAAAACACTTAGAGAAAATTTCAACATCCTTAGCCATCATGTAAATGCAAATCAAAAAGACCTTGAGATTCCATCTTGTATCTGTCAAAATGCCTAAAATCAGTAACACAAGTGGCAGCTCATGTTGGTGAGGAAGTGGAGTAAGGAGAACTCTCCTCCATTGCTGATGGGAGTGCAAACTTGCACAGCCTCTACAGAAACCAATATGGTGGTTCCTCAAAATGTTGAGAATCAATCTACCTCAAGACACAGCTATACTACTGTTGAGTATATACTCAGAGGATGTTCTATCCTATTACAAGGGCATTTGCTTAACCATGTTCATTTAAGCTTTATTTGTAATAGCCAGAAACTGAAAGTAACCTTGATGTCCTTCACTAGAAGAATGTATAAAGAAAACGTGGTATACTTATATAATGGAGTATTAGTCAGCTGTTAAAAAAAAAACACCATAAAATTGTCAGCCAAATGAATAGAACTCGGAAAAAAAATCTTGATTAAAGTAAACCAGGCCCAGAAAAATAAATATGGTATGTATTCACTTATAAGAGTATAGTAGCTATTCAATAAATGGTAACAAAGCTACAATCCAAAGACCCAGAGAGGTTAGGTAAAAAGGAGAGGTTTGGGGAGTGCATGGATCAATCTGGGAGGAGGAAATAGAATAAATTTTATGGGCAGACTGGTGTGGGGGTGGGTCGGGAGAGGGAACTCAGGTTGGGAAGAAATGGTTGGAGAGGCAGAGTATGGAGAGAAAGAGGTGGAATTAGGAAGGGCATTTGGGGTGTTGTGTAGAAACCCAGTGCAGTGGAAACTTACTGGAATCTATGAAGGTGACCTTAATGAGGACTCCTAGTAATAGGGGATATTGAGTCTCAACTGACCTTCTCTTGTAGCCAGCCTAGGCTTCCAGTAGTGGGATTATGGTCCATTCAAGTTAACTGTTGGTCAAGAAGGTTCCATAGGAATCCCCCCAAAACCCAGGCTGACAAAAGGCTGTTCTCTATGAACTGACAGTGAGGTACTTCATTGCTGAAGAAAATACCCACACAACTTCATGAACATAAAGTGGTTGAGCTGGTGCCTACCTGGAGCCCTCACCCTTATGTTTTAGTCCCTTTGGTGCCTGAAGGTGGACACCAACCCAGCCACAAAACTTTTGACTAACAATCTGTCCTGCCTGCAAGATATGCTAAGTCAAGGTGGTACAAAACATGTGGGGGTAACCAACCTATGTCTAAGTTGATCTAAGGCCCACCCCGTGAGAAGGAATCTATACCTGACACTGCTTTGGTAACCAAGTACCAGAGACTGTATAGCCCAGACCAAAAACTTCTGGTCTAAAAGCAGCAAATAAATAAAATGATTCCTAATCATGTTCTGCTATACTCACAGATCAGTGCTTTATCCAGTTATCATCAAAGTGGCTCCCTCTGACAGCAGGTGGGAACAGATGCCAAGACCCACAGCTACATGCTATGTGGGAAGAAAGTCTAAATTGGCGGTCTCACCAAATCCCTCATCAGAGTTCAGGGAACTCCATGGAGGAGAAGGTGGAAAGATTGTAAGTGCCATAGGGAATGGAGGACACCAGGTGAACAAAGCCTTCTGAGTCAACTTTGCAAAACATATATAAGCTCACAGAGTCTGAAGCATAAGCACAGGGCCTACACAGGTCTGCAACAGATCCTCTACATATGTATTGTACTGTGTATATATTAGCTTGGTATTTTTATAGGACTCCTGACTGTGAGAATGAATGGATCTCTGACTTCTTCTTCTTTTTTTTTTTTTTTTGTTTTTTTTGAGACAGGGTTTCTCTGTGTACTCCTGGCTATCCTGGAACTCACTCTGTAGACCAGGCTGGCCTCGAACTCAGGAATCTGCCTGCCTCTGCCTCCCAAGTGCTGGGATTAAAGGCATGTGCCACCACCTCCTGGCTGGATCTCTGACTTCTATGCCTGCTTTTGGGACTCTTTTTCTCCTGTTGGGTTGCCATGTCCAACCATCCATATAATCGTTTTTGCCTCATCTTCTTGTATTTTATTTTGCATGTGTGTTTGGCTTTTATCTCTCAGAAGCCTCTTCCTTTCTAGTGAGAGGCAGAAAGGGGTCTGGAAGGGTGGGGTAGAATTGGAAAGAGTAGAGGGAGAAGAAACTGTAATTTGGATATAATATATAAGAAAAGAACCTATTTTATCTGGACAGTGGTAGCTTACTTTAATTCCAGCATCTAGGAGGCAGAGGCCAACAGTTCTCCAAGAGAAGAGACCATCCTACTGGAGAGAGTTCCAGGACTCCCAGAACTACACAAAGAAACATTATTTTGAAAAACCAAAATAAAGCAAGCAAGCAACAAACAAATAAAATAAATAAATAATAAAGAATTCTATTTTCAATAAAAGAAAACAAACAATAACAACACCATACACACACACACACACACACACACACACATACACACACAAAGAAAGAAAAAGAAAAGAAAGGAAATCCTCTTTCTAAACACTGCCTAGAAGCCTTGTGAAGGCCAGTGAAGTAGATGTATTCATTTTCTCCCTTCATATTTTCTGACCAGATTATGAAAGACCATCCATTTGATCAATTTACATCTCTGTGGTCATTGTCATGGTTCTCTGCTAAATCACTGTTGGCTATTGCATAGTTTTTGCTATGGAATTAAAAATGGCAACAATGCTAACAGCAGTATGCCTCATAACAATGAGCTCTATGTTCAGTATCTTCATGCGTGGTTGCTTAATGATGGATGTACGTTATTTGTATCTTCAGGCTGTAGCCAGTTAGTTCTGGGTGTTCTTTTCCCTTTCCTAATCTTTCATTTTATAACGGTACATTCCATCACATCCATGGTGCATATCAACTCTACCATGTCTTTATTGCTCTGATTCATCACTGAGAATTTAATGTCTGTTTTTGGCTCTGACATATTTTTGTCACTAAGAGGTGTTTTTCTTAAGTTACTTCCTCTTTGGATTTATTTCTTGAGCAGGCAAAATGAAGACACTCTCTGCCTATTTGACCTGAGGCACCATGGAGTTGTAATCATGAGATGTAGGGAAAAAACATAGAGGACCCTGCTACATCTCCCTGCCCTGACCTTTGACAGTATTAAACTATTCATACCTGCTTTGCTTTGCCTTCAAGCCAAGAGCAAGAGCAACTACAATTTTCCCCCAACGAGCAGTGCGTTCTAGAACAATATAGTTCTCAGTTTAAAATAGGACAAAATAATAACTACGTCTTTGTCAAGAGCTATATATTAGCTGCCGACCCTGAAGATAGCAACTGATATTTTATGTGCAGTGCTTGTACCCAAAAAGAAAACCTCCCTCTTTGTGAAGATTTTCTAGGGCAGAGAAACAGATGCCTCATTTTTATATATGTTCTAAAGCTATGTTCAAGCTAGCCAATTGTCTTCAAAGAAAAATCATTCAGAGGTCAGGCTTTAACATTTCTTGTTAAAATACAAAATGGGACTTAAGCTTAAAGCATAACTGTTAGAAAAAGATGATAGGTTTTGTAAGCACACTGTTTTCAAGGGTGGCTTTATTCATAGGAATGCTTCCGATAGCCATAGGCTCAGAGACTCTTCAGCAACAGTCAAAAATGATGGTTTATTTGTTTGCCTAACCTGACAACACTTGAACATCACTGCTAGAATTGTTATCTCTAAATTTAAAAAGCCAAAGATTTTCTGGCAAACAAGTCCAGTTGTTGAGCCGTCTGTCTGCCTTCTCTCCTGCATGATCAGCAATCATGGTGATTCTGGCCCTTGCTTCATCCCAGGCAGGCAATGTCAGAGCCCATCATGACATCCCTCTCACTGTGCTGTGTTGCTAAATCATCCTGTACTCAGCCACAGGGAATAGGGAAGACATAATGAAGCTCCTAGAGAAAGAAATGCTTTTCTACCTGTCTGCGCTCCTTCAGCTGTTACTGCCCGCATGGAGAGGATTTGAAGGGACTGTATGCCAAGTGGCAGTAAACAAACAGAAGAAACGTTATTGATTTCCTTATTCTTTGAAGGGCTAAGAAGTCATATAGGAAATTGTGCAACAGCAATGTTGCAGAACTCAATAGGATGCTCTCAGAGCAGATCCAGACAGACAAGGAATTTACGGATCACCCGCTGCCTAGAGACCACTGAGCTCTGTCGATGTATTTCTGAACACAGAGAAGTTGAGTAAGTATTGCTAGGTAGGAAGCTGGACTGGCCGTGATTTCTTCTTTGATTCTTTCACCCATTTACATCGGAAGTACCATGCTGGCTGCTGGCATTCTAAAGAACTACCCATGAGCCAAAGTCAACCTCACTTTATTGATAATTACATGATTTTCAGCATCCGTATCTGTACAGAATCTTTTCATTTCAAGATGAGATCAAGGGGTTTGCAAAATGTTCCACTAAAGATTATATATCCCTTCCCAAAGCACAGTAGATTTCACAATTAGGAAGCTTACTGATAGACATTCTTTGGTTCGTAAACACAATCTGATTTCTTGGGCCATCACCAGAAGATGACATAATGTGGTATAAAATCTACTTCGTTGATCCAAATCATGTATTTAAAGTTGTTAATAAAAATTAATGGAGCCCTAGAGTTGAAGTATTATAAATTGCACTTCACAGATCTCTCAATTATTGTCCCCATTTCTTCTACAAAGCCTATGAAGTTGAGATGCAATATTTCATTTCTGACATGTAATCAATGAGCATGTCTTTGGAGATTTATAATGCCTTTAAAATAATTTACGCGCATTCTGTAATGATTGTGAGATGCTGAAGGTGCTATCAGAACTCCTTGAAATTCATATACTGTTTCAAACAGAAAGTTAAACAAAACCTTTGGTAGTTCAGAGTCACTGTAGGACTTAATCAGAACAGCAAACAGTTAATTTGTGATGATATGTTTTTCTGGAAATACCTTCTTGACATTTTCAGGATTTCACAGCCAAGTTAAAACTATTCCTTGTGATCATTTAAAGCCATGTACTTAACCCTCTATCTTAGTACACACTCAGCCTTAAGTTTAAGCTGCCATTAAGAGAATTATGTAACCAACCTTACTATCCTTTGGTTTCCTGTGTATTCCTTTCCAATATATGTTTTCTGTGTTATTCAAGAAACATAGTAACCCCCTCCCCCTTTTAGGGACTGGAACAGAAGAGACACAGGCATAACAGGCAGCAGGGGCAGATAGACAGGTCAGACACTAGCGGGTAATGTTTAGAAAACAGCGCCTGGTCCGGCTTGTTTCCAGGCAGCCGCCATGTTCCCCTGCCCTCGGTCTGACGAGCTCTGCTAGCTAGATGAAGTCCTTGCACCCATGAGATGCCAGCGTGGTGTCTGGCTCTGCCAATCCACCACCCTGTCCACAATGCTCGGCTGAGCCCAGTCTGTTTCCGCTATACCCGTGGTACCTGGTAGAATAAAGACTCTTAATGCTTAAAGATTATCCAATAGATTTATATGTTTGGAAATGCTCAATTAACAAGATGCCCTCACAATTAGAATTGTTATCCAATTTTCTAACCTAGATAGTATAACTACCTTAGACTGCTAGAGACATGAGTACATCCGCCGCCATCTTCTCTCCTCCTCCACCTTCTCCTCCCTCTGCCTCCTTCTCTCTCTACCTACCTTTCATACTGCCCAATGACTGAGCTTTATTGCAAATGTAGCGGGAAAATATCCCGCTACAAGACACATAAAACAGATATATGACAGACAGGCCAATAACCACAGACAACAGAAACCACGGGGAGAGAAATGGAGAATTTAAATTTAGCACAGTCCTTGGTCAGACTAATCCAAGAAGAAGTTGCTCTTATTCTTTCCTTAATGTGGCATCGGCACATTTTTGTGCCTTCTTTGCAGATATCTTTGATGTATTAAATGACACACTAATTGAAGTGGTTAATAGAACTCTCAAAATATAGTTATCAGTTATACATTTCTGATGCAGTGTCAGGCAAAGCATGAGTTTTATAATCAGAGAGATGGTCTCTATTTCATTCTCTGCTGTACTATAAGTCTTGTGTCAACTCTTTAAGTATGTGTTTCCTTCTTGGAGAGTAATAAAAATATTTACTTCAGTTTCATTGTGAGGGCAAAATATGACCAAATCACTGTATCACCCTTGTGACTAACAAGTTTGAAACATGCTAACTTTCAAAATAGGTCATATAAATAAGAGCCATCTTTTTCCTCTTCTAGGCTCTTTAATATGTAACATGAAATTTATGAAAGTTCTAGAAAAATAATAGGTATTCTTGGAAGTCAGTGTGAACATAATTCTAGCTATACAGAAAGACCATAATCTTATCTTTCTAGGTGTTCTTATTTATTTCTTGGTAGTAATTCCATAGGATAAACAGAAGAAGGTTTAGAGTAAGTGGGACCCACCAGGAAATGAGAAGAGGAATAATGATTGTGTCAAGGGGAAGATAATATTGCCATGTGGATATTTTGGAATTCCAATACCCTTAACAAACTGGCAAAATGTCTGTCTTTAGTAAAGTGGAGACTTACTTTAGAATAAAGGCATAATGTGTTTTATTTTATATTTTTAGATGGTCTAGTGTATTAGTCAGGAAAACCAGACCACATAACATCTAGAGAATATGTTCTCTAGGTGACTAGAACAGATAAAATGAATATGTTATTATAAAAAATACAATATATACAAATATATATAATTAAAAGGACTCACTAGATTGGCTTATACATTATGAGTTGGGTAGTCCAACAGTGGGTATTTGTACACTGGTGAGACTGAGAAGCTATTAGCTGCTTAGCCTCTGAATCTTAGTGTCTCATAGTTCTGATTTGACACTGAAGACAGGGAGGATCCCTAGAGAGCCATTGGCCTTCAGTTCGCATTGAAATCCTGACAAGATGGGTTGTAATGTCAGTGAAGAACAGCAGAAGTAGCCCCCAAATAGATGCTCTCTTCAGCAGAGGTACAAGAGTACTCTGGGGAAAGGTATTCCCTCCTGAGCTGGTCCTTTCAAGAAATATCATCCTAGACTCACACAGAATCATGTCTCTGGATGGATATCAGATCCAGTCAAACAAGGTTATCCATCTAGACTTTCGGTCCTACTTAATGTTGGCTATACCAGTTATTAGAAACCAGAAAATTAATTGTAAGTGATAATAGGTTTAGTTGAATTACATGATGCCAACTAAAAATACTTGATTCTTATTTGCTTGAACAAGTAGAATTTGAGATATTTAAGTTTTGAAATGTTATTAACAATGAATCTACTGTATTTTGCTGAAATGCATACTTGTTTAACTAATCCTTATTGATTTTCATAGATTAATGAGCATCTCTGTCATTTACATATGGACGTATATCATTCTTTGCCTCAATCCACATTCAATAACCTGTATCATAGTAGAACAAGGTTTGTGCCATAGTTCATTTGAATGTGTCCGTTTAACTGAACCAAGGATGCTCAGATTGCTGATGAAACATTACTTCTGGACATGTGTGTGGAAATCATTCTGGGAGGAACTGGGATTAAAATTAAGGCAGTCTATCTTCACCATTGCAGACAGCATCATCCAATTCATTGAAGGCCTGACAAGAATGGAGAGGTGGGGCGAGATGGGGTTCTCTTTTCTGGGTTAAACTATAATAATGTTCTCTCCTCCTCAGGATCATAGAAATAAAAATAATATCTTTTCTGATTTTCTAGTTTGTGGATGACACAGGCCATGGTACCTCTTAGCTTTCATAATTGTGTGAGATGATCATGGTGTATGTGTGTGTGTGTGCGCCCTTCCTTCCCTGCTCTATTTCACTGGAGAATGTTGACCAATAGAGTTAAAATACAAAACTTTATAGAGCCCTCAAATTTATGTCCTTTGTTTTTGTGGTTCAGGGAGTAAACATCTTGGCTGTGAGAGGTTTCTCGTGCCTCAGGGGTGTTTGAATTCCATTCTGGTAAAACTGAGAGAAGAGTGGACACTAAAAGAAACACCATGATAGAATCTTGATGGGGCTGGTTTGAATTTCCAGTTGAATAGAGAAAGATGGCCTTTAGGCTATGCTAAAGAATCACACCCTTCTTGGGAGGTTAGCTAAGTGTTACTTACTCATACAGTCTCTTCCAGCTCTTCATGCAGATAAATGAGACTGAATTTCCAACTATTTACCAGACCAGAGTAGCTCTTCCATTTGCCTCCTTTGGAGTGTAGAACTTGGGTGACAGAAAGAACATAGTTGTGGATTTGCATTTTTACCAACTGTCAAAATGCCTGCATCATTCCCATCTAGGAGGGGAAGGACACAGGGGGTCCTCCAATCATGGACCTAACCACTCGGACTAATCTTCGAGTGTTCCCCGGGGAATCTCTATACCTCAGCACATCCAACTTCTGTCTGAGAGCTCTCTAGCTCCAAATGATCACTCTATTATTAGTTCCAAAGCATAACTTATGGAGGTTTATGCTCAACAAATGAAGATTAATCATGGGGGGTGATAAAGACCTAATATATAGACAAGCTGTCATCGCTCATCATTGAAAGGGAGTTGAGGTGAAAGGAAGTTGTGAAACTTCCCATGTGTAACTCTTCCCAGTGCACACTCTGTCCTTTCTCTGTGTGGCACTTGAAAATGCTGATGTTCTTACTGTCTTTATAGCTAGAAATGTCACGATCTTCAACTCGCCTTCCTTCTGAACCCTTCTCCCAATTTCATTCATACATAATTGGAATTTTCCTTTGGAAATTGCCCTCTTATCTTTCTAATCCAATTGTTCCACTAATGTGGGTCAGGCCCTAATTAATTGCACAGACAATTAATTTCTAAATGAAGGGTCAGTCTGGAGACAGCAAATATGTAAAGAAGGACAAATCTGCAGATTCTTTTCATTCTGTCCCCATCCCTGCTCCTTATAGAAGAGGAAGATGGATCTAGTTTGAGGATGTCTCCTTAAAAAGGCTGACCTGGATGTGTGAAACAGAACAGGGGCAGAGAAGCAGCATCCATGTGCCCAGCGACTAATGGTGCTGACCTCCTGGGAGATACTTATTTCTCCTTTACAATAATTGGCCACCAAGGCCTTTGTAGGACATGCAAGTGCCATTCCCATTTTAATGAAGCAGCAAGCTGGAACAATTTGGGGGACTTTCTTTAAGGAAGCAAAAGTCAGCTTAGAAAATAAATACTCATTTGAAATAGAAAGGAAATCACAAATTATAATATAAAAATATGGTAAAGACTGGGTATGGTGTCACCAGCCTGAAATGTCAAGACTTGAGAGGCTGACATGAGAGAATGTCCAGTTTAAGACTAGCTTGGGTTCCTAGGAGTTAACCAGCGAGGCTTCCCGGTAAAATCCTTTCCAGGAAAACAGAACAGAAACAACAGAACAGAACAGAACAGAACAGAACAGAACAGAACAGAACAGAACAGAACAAAACAGACAAAACAAAAACAAAAACATACAAAAAACCAAAAGAACAAAAACAACCATTCCAACAAATAGCAAATGTGAAAAATTTGGTAGAGTTAGAAGACGTTAGAAAACCACTTGTATTGACACGGAATTAGGAACAGTTTTCCCTGTATTTTTGACTTCTTACTCTTTTTCATTCACTATAAAAACAACTTCTTGTTCTGTTTTTTGCTAGTAATAAAAACTTTCTTTAGAGTTATAACTTACTTTTAGTCATACAGAGTAAATTTTAAGATAAATATTTTCTTCAAATATGGGCTATATTTGGGGGAAAGTTTATAGGTTCCAAACATTTACATTTATGTTTCCCTTATACTACTTAGTTGTGTCCACGAGGAGGGTTTGGAACTCATTTATAGTGTGATATACTTTTCAGCCTGTGCCTTCATGCCACAGCACCGGCAGGATCCATGGGCTGAGTGCTATGAGTATTCATGAAATTATCTCCTCTGTTCCAGATGGGCCAGAAATCACATAACTATGGATAGGAATGATTGAGAATCAAAAAACTACATTCCATTCACCCCATATTTAATATATCCCCAAGTCCATTTTCTCTTAATTACATCCTAGCATATTTCTAACTAGAGGAAATGTAACTGAAAAAAAAATACTTATAGTAGGCAGAATAAAGCCAGTAAGATGGCTGAGCTGCTGAAGGAGCTTGCCACCAAGACCCAAGACATAAGTTCGATCCCCAGAGCACCTATGGTGGGAGGAGAGAACTTAATCCTTTAAGTTGTCTTCTGACCTTCATTGGCATGTGCACATGCACACACACACACACACACACACACACACACACACACGTGTGTGTGTGTATGTGTGTAGGTGTCTGCACACATGTGCATGCACAATTTCAATAAAATAAATAAATAAATAAATAAATAAACAAACATAAGTAAATAGGACATAGGATGGTTTTCAGGGATTCTGGTTACAATGCCTGAGTTGTCAGTTTGGGCTGCTATAAGAAATGAGTTATACCTGAGTAGAAAAACATTAATCCATTTATTTCTCATACTCTGGGGACTGAAATAACTAAGACCAACACTGGTATGTGAGGTGTGTGGGAAAAGCTCATTTCTAATTACATCTTCAAATGGTTGAAAGAAAGGAGGTAAAGTACATGACCCAGTCACTTTCTTTCCTTATAGACATT
Organism: Mastomys natalensis; assembly: GCA_021653895.1. Taxonomy (NCBI): domain Eukaryota; kingdom Metazoa; phylum Chordata; class Mammalia; order Rodentia; family Muridae; genus Mastomys; species Mastomys natalensis. The sequence continues at coordinate 454,658 of JAJTUV010000705.1, forward strand.
AAGTCTCCTCCTGAGAGCACCTCAGGACCTAATTACCTCCAAAGGGGACACCTCCTAATGCAGTCATATTCAGAATTGGACTGCCAATTATGAACTCTGCAGGGACACAAACATTCATCTTCTTGTAATATTCTACCTTAGAAAATTCAAAACAAACCACTGTGAGTTTAGTCTCCTCAGATCTGAAGGCTTTAGTTTCAATAGGTTTATAGAAAATATGCCTCTGGAGACAAGTATTGAAATACTGGCTCTCTCTTGGGTCCCCAAGGAAGCAAGCTGACTGCATGTTTCAGTGCTGGAGATTGACTCCAGCTTCATCTCCACCCTTCCAAAGTCTCTACACCACAGTCTTCTGCAGCAGAGGTCTCTTTGAAGGTTTTTCTGGTGGACAGGACATCCTGCAAGACCATGACACCCTTTGTACTGTCCACCTGGCTCATGGTTTGCTCATTTAATGAAAAGGTGGATTTTATGGAAATGTTCTACTGTAGAATGCATTGCAACTGACCTCTTCCTTGCCTCCAAGGACCCCTCTCTTTCTCTTTCCTTTTTTTTGTTCTTCTTTGTTCAAATAGACATGGAAACAGAGTAATAAAATAATTACAAAGGAGACATCCAACCAGAAAAGAGGATGTTAATCTTCTCTTTTTTTGTAGTCTCTAAGGTTCTGTCAGTCAATTTCTTGGTGTTCTCCTGTATTTGAGAGGGAAGAAAAGTACCTAGTGGCACCATATTCCTTTGGATGGAGAGCACACAGCTCAGATCCTTCTGTCTGGAAGCATCTACTTATGAGCACGAGAGACCTGGGTAGAATGACAGACAGGGTTGGCTGTGGTGGACTCCCTCTCTTAGCATATCCTCAAAGTACTGCCTGTCTCTGGTTGCTGATGGACACTTCAGAATACATCCATTAGTTGGGGGGATCTTAGTGGCCATTATAGTATAATAAAAATAGACAGGGCAGGTGAGAAGGCTCAGTAAGTTAAAGCACTTGCTTTCAGGCTTGCTGACTTGAGTCCCATGTTCAGTTCATACATAATTAAGGGAGAGAAGCATTCTCCAGGTTGTCCTTTGACTTCAATATCCATGGCATGGCACAGCAGATGCTCATATGCTCCCCTCCTCCCTAAAGAGACTGTTTCTAAAATGTTGGGCTTGCTGTGGTTGATGTAGGTAAATGGTGAGTTGGTTTTGTCTGCCCACTCAGTGCAGCAGGTCGGTCAGTGATTTGTAGGGCCTCTTACTTCTGGGGTCTCCACTTTATGATTTATTCCATTTCAGACCAGGCTACAGCTCTCCTCCACTTTTCCTTTTCTGTGCTCCTCTCCTTCTTTGTACCTTTGCCTTGTGTTCAAGCTCCTTCCTTTAAGTTACGTCATATTGCATTGCACGTAGTTCCCCAGGAGAACGGGGCTTTAAATGTCACCTGACCCTGAAGGATGAACACCTTTGAAAGAACCCTTTCCTGACCCATGCTCTGCGAAGTAACTTCTTGACTTTAGTCCTCTCTTATCTGCTTTAACAAGCAGCCCCTCATTAAATCACTCTCCCTTTACCCCAAACTTTTTTTAAAAAAATCTTCATTTTCTTCTTTTTATCTTTGACCCTGTCTTGTCTACTGGCTTGCAATGGTCCTAGCATTCATACTTTGAATGGCACAATATCTTTGGTTGCTGAATGTTCATGAACTAAGAAGATTTTTTTTTTTTAGGCCCATGCACATTGAATAACCTTTTATTTGTGAGGAAACATGGGAAATACTTTAAAGAGAAGACTTGCTTAATCCCAACCATAAAGCCAGCCAGATTTGCTCAAGTCTTGCTTGAGATCAAAGCCTGAGACAAACCAACCCTCTCTAAAACAAGGCTTTGGTTGCTCACTGAAAAAACAAACAAACATGTTTTATGTTTATCCTGTGTTGGATAGAATCACAAAGCAGGAAGGAAGGAGGAAGGGAGAGGGAAGGAGGGAGGGAGGGAGAAGAGGGAGGGAGGGAGGGAGGGAGGGAGGAGGGAGGGGAGGGAGGGAGGAGGAGAGAGAAGGAAGGAAGGAAGAAGAAGGAAGGAAGGAAGGAAGGAAGGAAGGAAGGAAGGAAGGAAGAGGGAAAGGGTTTTACTTTATTTACTGGCAGCTTGGAGCAATGGTAGAGCTGTCATTTTGCTTATATCTCAGTCAAATTTGTGTAATTTTCGCAAAACAAAACATTTATCAGGCCTCTTTGTAATGGCAAACTAGTTAACCCACTTTGGCTTCTGGCAGGTCACACACATGCTCATGCAAACACAGACACACACACCAGACACACACACACACACACACAAACACACACACACACACACACACACACACACGCCAGCTATTTTGATCTGCCTTGACCAGCTTAGTGGTTGAGCATTTCTAAATTTCCACACAGCTTGCAAACAAAGTGTTTTGTCATCAAATAGGAGATTTCATTTGCTCAACTGACTTTTGAGCTGAATTCTCCTTTTGCATATACATATATACTTAATGACTGTAAGAAATTTCCCAAAGTTGGCTTCCACTTTTGCATATTTTATGGTGTTATTTGTTCAGCTCATAGATAGTGAGACTTGGAGGTTATTCCTGCATAAGAGTGATTAGTTCTTTGTCCAATATACATTGAAGTAGCTGAAAAACTACATAAACTATCCTGATATTCCACAAAACATCACCTAGTCCACTGTACTGCCATTATGTAGGCTGTCTTTCATGAAGCAGCAAGGGTATTGAATGACTTAGTAGGACTCAGTGAAGGAAAAGATGGAGTCCTGTAAATGTTCAGGAACCTGATGCCTGGCAAGGTTTCTCAGAATTGAATAATCTGGAGCCACTAAGATGTCTTCTTCAAAGTGAAAGAAGGGTTTCTGTCTTATCCACTACTTATGACCAAAAAGTCCAGTTTTGAATTTTTAAAATGTGTTTATTATTATTATTATCATTTTTATATTATTATTTTATTATTATTATTATTATTATTATTATATTGTATATGTGTAAATGTCCACCCATGTGGAAGTCTGAGGACGACTTTTGGAAATCAGTTCTTTTCTTCTAGCATGAGTCTGGGGATAAAACTCAGGTTGGCAGGATTGAAGAATAAAGCTCTTACTCACTGAGTCATCTTAGGCCCTTGTGATCTTTGGAGATAGGAGATACCACAGTGGATGAACTATCCACAGTAAAACGTTATACATAAAGCTTCCATTTGTTGACTGGAAGATGGAAACACTCTCTAATTTGACTGATTTAGAGGTCCCAGCCTTCAGAGTGGGGGATGTCCCTCGTACAAGATGCATCAGTTATTTTATGGACTTGTAAAATGGTCACCCAGATCTTGGTCCATTTTTTTTTGTTTGTTTTTGGTTGGCTGTCACAACACCAGACTTTGATAGCAGAGGGTACTTGTGAAACACTACAGGCAGACAGGATTTTGCTTCCTGTTTCTCATGTTGATAAAGCACATAGCTACTTCTGTGTAGGCATATTACAACTCCGAGTCCTAAAGTCTTGTCAGTTTCTCCAATAGCAAACCAACACCCATTTGTTTGGCTTCTTAAGGAGTGTATCTCTATACTCCTTGTTACCCTAGAGTGTTGGTTTCTTGCATGTTCCACCAGTAGGGCACCATGGTAGCTTCTCTGTCATTTAGAAAACCTCAATCATGCCTTTGCCAGCTAAGTCTGGATCTTAACCTTAGGGGACTCTTCCTCAGGTGACCTATCTGTGCCTAAGTGTGCATGGGTTCTTCTGTGTATTGTTAATTTCTATATTTTTCCAGGGTTATTCTTCCCCCTCCCACGATCTTTGCTTGAGGCAAGATCTTACAATGCAGCTTAAGCTGATCTGGAATTCACTGTGTTTTCCAGGTTGATATTGAACTAATTACCATTCTCCTGTCTCAGCCTCTTCAGTGTTGGGAATACTGGCATAAAGCACTATTCCTGGCTGCCTGGCTCTCCTCAGAGCTCTTTTTCTTATCATTCAATTCCTTATTACTCCCACTCATTTATGGGGTAATTAGTATTTTTGAAAAATTCCTTGCATATGCTATGGTGGGATTCCTATCACTGTGGTGATTTGGTCCAGATTGATGACACTCCAAATTAAATATATTGCCAGCTCAGTTCTCCTCAGCTATAATCTATCTATGTCGACAAGCACCTCATGACACCTAGAATGTATGCAAAAGTTTAAAGAAGCAAAAACCCAGGTGGAGGAAGACCTTAATTGTAATGGGATCCAGTTAAAATAGTTAATTTTGCTATCTTTAAAAACTTACAGCACCATACAGATACAGTTTTGGTTATTTTACATCATGACTGGTGCTGAAATGTCCCTGAAAGACCATAAACTAAAGACTTGGTTGCCAAACTGTCTCACAATTGAGAGGTGGTGCAACGTTTAAGAAACATGGCAGACTTGGAAGAAGGGTAGTCTGGGTATTTCTCTTCCTCCCTTTCCCGATCCCTCTCTTCTATCTCTGTTTTCCTCTCTATTTTCTCTCCCTCTGTGATTCCTAGAATGCCATGGGGTGATCATCTTTCCTTTGCTATTCCCTTCTACCATGCTGTCTTGCAGAAGCAGAGCTCTAGAAACAATAGACCCAAAGGACCACAGATAAAATCCTTAAAACCCTGGACCACAACAAGGCTTGCCTCCTGCTGAGTCATTTATGTGTCAGATGTTTGGCTATAGAATGTGAAAGCTGACTGCTACACCAGTCAAAATTTAAAGGGACTCCACAAGTTAAGAGCCACACTTTCCAGTACATGCAACACCATGATATGTTCATATTTTTTAGTAGCTTATCATTTCCTTGGAAAACCTATATTTCTATCGTTCCTCTTAAAAATCATGTTTATCTCATTTTCAATCTCTCTGAATTGTCCTGTCTTTTTATTAATTGGATTATATTTGATATTTTTCCAATTAACTCATGAAACTAAAAACTTGGTATAAGATGCTGTTTTCCCATCCTGTTAGCAGTAACTGGGCCTGTCATTGTAGAACAGCCAGGGGACCAATGTCATCTTTCCATTCTATCAAAAGCAGACACTCTTTCTTGTACTGCCCACTCCACACTTACTCCCGTCCATTCATGTCTTACCAAAAGAAGTCTTTTCCCTGAAAGAAAGAATACTTATTATTTTCATATTAAATATCCCAGGTTTTATTTGTCTGAACACCTACCAATAAAAACCTTTGCTTTATTCTTCAGAGTTATGTGGCTTAGGCAGATTCTTGAGAGGAATATGTTCTATCCTCATCTGTATAATGTTTAATATAACTAGTAGTCATTAATAGTCTGCGTGTTTTCTTGGATAAATAAAGAAAATAATCAGCATCAAATAGCAAGCACTTACTTTGGAAGTGACGTCATTGCTAAAGCTCTCCTCGTACTTGATAGTAGAGAACTTACTGGTAAAATACAGAGCCATTTGTGGGGATTGTGAGAATCTCTGGCTTCTGTTTGTATTTCCCATTTCCTCTCCCAACTTACACTGCCACTTGAACACTTATGTCAGTGAGTGGTCCAGAACATAGACTGTCAGCTTTCATCAGGCTGGAACTGAATTCAGTTGTTATTCCTTTCCATCCACTCTAGCAGGTCCACTAGTTTGTTTGTTTGTTGGTTTTTAATCTCTGATAATCTGACAGTAACAGAAAACAAAACAACAACCAAAAATTAAGTTTCATTTCGATCCCACTTAACAGCTATTAGTCATACAAGGAATAATGCCGGTGGTTAGATAAAGCTGCCTGGACCCTCACTTCCAGGCACTTGATTGGATGCTGTGCACATTGGAGTCCAGTAAAGTACAAGATTCTGCATACAAGGTATCTTGAAATGTTTTCTGTGCTTACTTTAAAGGCAGTGTAAGCTCTCTGTTTTCTGTTCTTGTGCTTTGTATGACAAGCCATATATCTTTAAACGATAACCTGCAAATGAGCAGTTTGGAAATGGATGTGTGCTTAGTTTGGCTACATGAATGTTTTCCCAGCTTTCACTGTCCATCTAAGTTCAAAAGACTTTACGGTCAAAATTTCAGAAGCTTAAGGCAGATCAGAGTAGAAAACAAGAAATGCCACCCCTTTAAATGGTGATGTCATGAAACAGAAGAGGAAAAATACTTACTTTATGACATAATGTTTAAGGTCTGGCTTTTGTTACCTTGCAGTTTGGAAAGAACTACATCTATTTGACTAAAGTAAATCCACCAGTGGCAACATGAGAAGTTGAGTGTTGAGGTGGATGAACAGTCAGTAAATGGTTCAAAAGGTGTATATTCTGGGCCATAGTACCACTTGCTTGAGATGAATAGTGTTACTTGTATGTACAGAAGTAACCATAAGGTTGCTTCATTGAGGGAGTCACTGTGCTTAAAGTTTTAAGTTTGTACAAACTTTAATAAATCTCCCCACCACCCTCACCTTTGAGTTAAACAATGCTAAAGAATCATAGAATGGAGTAAAGAAGATAAATATTAGCCATTCCACAATTACATTTAATCTTGGTCTAACCCACTTAGAAGCGCTAGGACAATCTTTTTCTTTGCACACCTAGCAGAGTTGATTTTGAGTTTGGGGGAGAGATGGATCATTTGACACAATGTAAGCTCAACAAATGTGTGTGATTATTGTGTTAGATAAGATGGAAGCTGTAGAAATGAGAAAAGTTTGGGAATATAACAAAGACATTATTACATGAGTTTTATTCTGTATGAAATAAGTCCATTTATGAACACAGAAAAGAGGAAGGCTTCCTTTTAACAGTGAATGCTCTATTCAGAGGGACAACATACATGCACCTAGTTTGCCTTCTGGTGCTGTAGTAAAACTTCATGACCAAAACACTTTGGGAGGAAAGGGTTTCTTTCAGCCCACAACTCTTAGGTCATCGGCCATTACTGATGGACAGTAGTCCAGGAACCAAAGCAGGAACCCGCAGGCAGAAACCGAAGCGGAGACCAGAGAGGAGTCTGCTCAACTGGCGTTCTCCTCATGGCTTGCTCAGCCTGCTTCCTTCCTTTTTTTTTTTTATTGGATATTTTATTGATTTACATTTCAGATGTCATTCCCTTCCCCAACCTGCCCCAGAAACCCCCTATCCATCCTCCCTCCTTCTTTTTGCTTTTACATCATTTTAAAAACATGTAAGTATTAAGGTCAGTTCTAGCTTGAGGAACTAGCAATACAATAGATGCAAATAGTCAAGGAACAAGCAAGACAATAAACACAGATAATCAAAGAACAAGCAAGACAATAAACAAAGTTCCCTGAACACTCCCATGATCACTATTTCTAAGGGCTTATCAGGATGACCAAAATATTTGAGCCTACTTCCCGGTCCTAGCCCAAAGTCATTTTCATGTCTGAAGCTTACTTCCTTGTTCTAGTCTAAGATTTAGAGTCCTGCCTGAAGCCCACTTCCTTGTCCTGGGCCAATGTCATATTCATGCCAAGAAGCCCCCAAAACTCTCCACCTTCCCAGCTTTTTTATTTCATTAACAAGAATGGGCCTATCTTAGGTCTCAGCCTGCTTTCTTATACTAACCAGGACAACTTACCTTAAGGTGGTAAGCTAGGCCCTCCCATGATCATTAATCAAGAAAATGTCCCATAGAGTCACCTACAGACAATCCTTTGGAGACAATTCATCAATCAAGTTTCCTTCTTCCAAGATGACTCTAACTTTTGTTAAACTGAAACAAAACAAACAAACCCACCACTGGCACCACCAAACCCCAGTACATTTAGAGTTCAAAACTCAAAAGAAATGAAATTGTATTCTGGGTCACTGAGGGCTCCTTATGAATGGGAAGGTTCTGACTGTGGGACACTTAGGTCCAGGAACCCTCATTCTTGGAAAGAATTTATGTGTGTACTTGGATGCTTCTTGGGAGTACCTGTATAAGTGGGACAGGAAGTGGAAGTAGATAGAACATTAAGGTCACAACCCAGAGATTGTTCTCTTCTTTGCATCCAAATGTGGAGCTTCATGCTCCAGGTAAGAAGTGCAGGAAGTCTTCAGGCAGCATGTCTTATTTTTGAAACAGGGTCTCACTATGTAGCCCTGCATGGCCTGAAACTATGTAGACCTGGCTAGTCTTGAACTCACATAGATCTGTTTTTCACTGCCTCCGGAGGTGCTGGATATTAAGGGTATAGGCCATCACATTGGGCTAGAAAGTATTCTTTTAGGAGAGTGTTGCTAGTTTTCCTTATGAGGCAAGCATGTGTGACAGAATGAGCACAACAATTTGCCCTGAGTTGGACTGAGTTTGAATCCACAGCCACATGGTAGTTCCTATCTCAGGAAAATGTTAAATGCTTCTAGCATTAGTTTCAGTCGCTTAGCAAAAATGCTGCTACTTAGCCTTAAAAAGTATATTTAAAACAGATGCACTAAAGTCTCGTGTACTAAAATATATTCTAGAAATTACTTACCTCCAGGAGGCATAAATATGGACTCTAACAACTAAAGTCTCCATGGCCAAATAAATGTGGGAAAGGCCACTTTGCTAAATCCCCTTCTTGGAGTGGCTCAGTATACATACTGGCAACGATATTAATAGCTCTGAGAAATTCTGCAGTAAAAAAGGAAACCTGGTCAGCAACTAATTGTATCAACTAACTTGTTTGGTGAGGCCTTTTGTCTTGCATATCTAATTATAGCACGTGGACCATTTTTATCTAAAACACAATTTGGGAAGCCTTGGGCTTGTGTGCTGTGTGGAATGTGATAGAGTTCAATACATGCTGCTATTATCAGTGGATTTATAAGTGTGTATCATGAGGATAAATAAGGATAGATAGGGTTGTCTGTAGTCCAATGAGAAGCTAATAATTAAGATGGAAAGTTTCTGCAGGGAACAAAGTAACATAATTAGGTCATGGTTAATCCATGTGGTTGTTTCCTTTGCTTCTGTTTATAGTGATATAAATCAATATTGAAAATGCAAGAGTTTGAATATGTATTTTTGGACTCTTATTAATGGTCTCTGAAAAATTTAACTCACACACAAACATTCCCTTTGAGTTAAAGACACTATAAGATGCTGTCTCTGTGTTGATTAATTTAAAAAATCCACTTCGTTCGGAACTTATTTGATGTTTATCATTAACCAGTTCCCACAGTGCTTTAATGATGAGATTTCCTTCCTGTGTTGAGGGGAGCTGTTGGCAGGGTTCTAATTAAGAAGAGGGCTTCTGGAGCCAGATGGCCTAGGTCAGGTCTCAGTTTCACTATGTATCAGTGACATGACCTTGGGGGAGTGATTTAATTTCTCTAACCTCAAGTTTTCTCACCTGTTATGCACCACCAAAATTTATCGAAAGTATTAAATACACTCATTCAGGGAAAGGGATTTCTCTCATCACTTGGCATATGGTAGCCAGCCAATATATTTCAATTATCATCTATAATACAAACATTTTCACTTACGTATGTAACTCCAAAGATTTATCTTAACAAAAAGCTAATCTGAGCTGAATCTAAGCGAGTTGCAAGATGTGGAATCTTTGCTGGGTTAGGCAGCTCATTCAGAGTGGCCCATCCAGGAAAGAAAGAGCCGCAGCCAGGGAACTCTTCTTTTCTTGTGTAAGACAGAATTACTGAGAAAGCACACAGGTGGGCTGGTGGGATAGCTCAGTTGGAGATCGGTATTTGCCTTGCAAGTAGGACCTCAGTTTAATTCCGGAAACCACAGGCAGACCCCTGAGGCTTGAATAAGTATATAAAACAGACACATAAATGTCCCACATACTAAAGTGTATTCTAGAAATTACTTACCTCCAGAGACATAAACATGTGCTCTAACAACTGGATATGGTAAATGCTAGTCAGCCTGGCACATTTGGCAAGATGTGCGCCAATGAGAAACTCTGTTTAAAAAAAAAAAGGTGGTCCATGACTGAAGAACTGTACCTAAGATTGTGTCTTCTGGGCTACCATGGCACGGCACAGCACAGCACACAGCACGGCACACAGCACGCGCGCGCACACACACTCACATGTGCACACATGCACACACGTGCACACACACACTCACTCCCGCACACATCCCAAGAACAACAAAACAATAGAAGTACAGGATCGTCTTAATTTTCCAGAATAAACTAAATTTTGTAGGCCGTTCTCCCTGCTCACAGATTGAAAGACAAATACTTTCTATCTTGTATTGTGCAATCAGTGAATGAAGTTTTACTCCTATTGATGTGACATGGAAGGGATTTGTCATCATAGATTTCTGGATTTGATAAAGCTTTAGGTTGAAGCCATATTACTGTTCAGAGTGGTGTTCTGAAGGAAAATAAAATGTTGCATCCATTTTTTGTGTGTTCCTGAAGTGAATATTTCACTCATTACTACAGTCTTCTTTATTGCCAGACATAACTGTGTATTGTCAAGCGTTTCATTTTATTTAAAATGCATCTTTGACTGTGGGGTATACAATCGTAGCAATGCACGCATATTGTTGGTGGGAAAATTCAGATATCTTTTCATAAAAAAATAAGTCTTATTTTTTTTTTGTAGATGTCTTAGGGGTTCTAATTTGATAGAGCCTTAAGGGAAAGAATTGGAGGTACATCTGTGAGTCAGAAGGTACTTGGACAGACCTACGGACAGCTCCTGCACTTCTCTTTGGAGAAGAGAGGCTTGGGATGTGTCATCTTCCTCCTTTAGCTTCCGTTTCCTTCTGGAATTGGGAAGTTTTAATAACCGCAAACAAAGAATACTTAGACTATGTCAGATACATATGGAGGTTTCCACAGTGTGAGCAATTATAATATTGTAATAGTGGAATGAAAACGGTTCTTTGATGTGTGCCTGAGACCTCCATAGGCGAGTCTTTTGCTCTCCTTTCATGGGGAACTAGAGGAAACATGCTGAATATGGGACACCATTCTGTTCCTTACTCAAGACTTTAGCAGTTTCTGCTTAGTTGAAAAGATGCCAATTCTTTCCTTTTTCTTTCTTTCCTTCTTCCTCTTCTTCCTCCTCTTCTTCTATTTCCTCCTCCTCCTCCTCTTTCCTCCTCCTCCTCCTCTTCCTCCTCCTCCTCCTCTTCTTCCTCCTCCTCCTCCTCTTTTTCTTTAACCTATAAGTTATTCATATAACAGCAGATGCGTCAGGTCTAATTGCAACTCTTTATTTATAACCCTTACTGGGCCTGACCTGCCTTGTCCTTGGATAAGTAATCTGTGCTTTGATGTTCTTAATTAATAATTTATTTGAATATAGAGGCTTCCAAAACCAAGAAGACTTTTTTTTTTTTGCTTTTATATTATATACCCATGCTCAAATATTAAACTTATTTTGTGTGTGTATACCTACCATCTTTTTGCTAAAAATCTATAAGAAGGTTGAAATTTTGTGTGTGTGTGTTTCTGTGTGTGACTGTGTTGTATATAGCTTATATATATTTTTTTAGTATGTGTGTGCACATGTAGATGCGGGTGCGCTTTCAGGTCTGTGTATGTGTGTGCCCATACATGACCATGCAGTACGTGAGCATGCACATGTGTGTGTCTTCACAAGTTCACAGCAGGTGTCATTCTTCAATCCCTCTCCACTTTCATTTTTGGAGACAGGATTTGTCAGCCATCCTGAAGCATCATTGGCCTAGGCTAGCGGATGGATGAGCTTCAGTAGTAATTATCTCAAACTCTCCTTTGCTGGTGTTAACGGCAGGAGTCACTGTGCCACCCCCTCCCCCAGTGTGGGTTGTGGGAATTTAAACTAGGGTCCAAATGCTTTCATAGTGTGCAATTTAACTACTGAACCCTCTGTCTATCCTAGGAGGTTGATGTTTTAAATGTCCTTCCACTTTAAACTTCATACAGTGCCACCTACAGGAACAAGCATTTACTAAAGCTCAATGTATGCTGATTGCTTTTTTATAAATTATCTGTTCTTCACATCCAAAGTGCCCAGTTTTACAAATGAGAAAGTGGAAGGATGAGACTTTCGAAGATTTGAGAGTAAATCTACAACTTGTTAGTGCCAGGGTAAGAAAACAAACCAAGGTTGTCACACCCAAAGCTGGACTTCTGGCCCCACACTGCTTAGTGTTCAACTGTGCTGTTGTTAGACCGATTGGGCTCTGCAGAATATGCTATTGAGCCCCAGGAATGAGCTTGACTCAATAGTCCCATAGGTTTTCATTTTCCATGTAAGAAGCTTACTAATGCTATTTACTGTGTTTGTCTTTGAATACCGCATAGTGATAAAAATTAGCATTGTTTGAAAATTAAATCAATGAATGACAAACGTGATCCATTAAAAGATAGATGTGATTGATTGAATAATAGTGTGAAGCTATTCCAGGAAAGTAGCAGCGCTCATAAAGTCTGTCAATAACCAAAACATTAAAACGGCAGGTTTCATTTTCTGCATTAACACAGTAAATGGGAATAGTTATATTCCATTCTTTGCCATTAACCTCTCCCTAAATTAATTCCTAGAGAAATTACAAGCAAATAGCACCTTCTCTACAGTGAGTTTTTTATGCTGTAAGATAAGGATTAAGAAACCCTGTGGCCCAGTAAGAAACCTATTTTGCAGTCTCTTTGTACTGATAAAATTTCTCCGGGCACTGAACCTCCCACTGTCAAAAATACTATAACATTTTACTAGTTTGCAAAAGATGAAAATGCTACCAGATGTTAAATCCAAGGAGCAGACTAGCAACTTCTGTTTTCAGATGGGTAGTTGCTATCTTAAAAAAAAAGAAATTTTTTAAAAAAGGAAACAGATTCTTTATTGGCTCTAGTTAAAAAAAAAATGTCGAGTCATTTCTGATGCAAATTTTATAATTATTTAGTTTCACAGAATTGAGCTTTAGAATAACGGAGTATGTGTTAATTACCTTAATTCCCACTAGGCTTTATAAATGTCTTCCTTTGAACCAAAAAGGCTTAGGTTTCCAGAACGTAGTAATTAAATAACTTTCACCCAGTGACATTATGGCCGCAGATAGCACGCGCTGTAATGCAGGAAATCTCCTCATTATTCGTGTGTAATGTACCTTTAGCTCTTCTGTGAGGGTACCTCTCACACCCTGGCCTGGCTCCTTAGCATAAAAGGCTTATTGAAATGAAAGTATTTCAGGGGTCACTTTCTCACCTGACTCATTAATCAGGCCCTGGCAGTTTTCCTTAGTCCAGCTATACTCTGAGTGAGGAAGACCAGCGACCACACAGAAAATGCAGGAAAATAATAGGAGAAATGAATACGCATAGCAAGTGAGTGTGGGCCTGTGTTTTCATTAGTCTTTTGATGGATGGCACCGGATATGTGGGGGAAGCACACGTGGCATTTTCCATCTGCCTCCCAGAAGGATTTTTCAGTGTTTCACCTTAGGTTCTTCAAAGAATGGTTCTTTGATTCAGTAATAGCTATAGAAACCTTTGCCTTTGATATCCAAAGGTGGTGCAGAACTCGTCTTTTGATTAAGAGATGCACAGGCAATTGAAGCACATCACAATGGATGAAATAGGGAGAGACTATGTCAATCATCTCGCATTAAGTCAGACCCCTGTTAAAGACAAATTGTGTTAAGTGTTAAATTACATTTGACACTACATAGTAAAGCACACAGTGGCTCTTTAAAAAAAAATCAACTCATTTTTTAAAATTTTTCTCCTTTCTCCATTTTTTTCTGTGATATTTTAGATGCCCATAATTTTAGGTGTTTTTATTCAAAATCTCTCTCATAATGTTAGCCTCCAAATTATGAGGATGATCTCAGGACTCCCTATCGAGTTGACAAGTGAACAGTCACTGCTTCAATGCAGTGTGCATGCTTTTGTTGTAAGTCCTAGAAACTTCAGTGCCGGGGAGTCGTTTCTCCATCTGTCAGCCTGTCTGTGGTTTTCTGAATGATTGTATCTTACCCCTGAAACAGCACACTGCAAACGTGATATTCAGATGGAAGCTATAATGCTCTCTACAGAAATCCAAGGAACTATATGATTGCTATTAAGCTTCCGGATGTTCTAAAAAAAGTGTAGAATAATGCCTCAATTGCAGATACAACCTTAGATAGCATTTATGCAGATGTGTAGTCACTGGAAACATTTATTTCAAAATCTGCCCTTTCACCAAGAAGTAATTTATTGGTTGAAAAATCTCTATGTTGGCATGGAAGGGTTAACGTCTAATTACAAAGCACTGCTGACTCTGTAACTTGTAAATCAAGTTTGTGGACAATGTTAATGATTTTGTTTACAGACCTATACACATCTCTGATGAACTGGGTACCCTCTTAGTTTCCCTCCTTCCCTCCCTTGCTCCCTCCCTCCCTCTTTCTCTCTTTCCCTCCCTTCCTTCTTTTACCCTTCTTCTGTCTCTTATTTCCTTTCTACTTCCTCCTCTTCTTCCCATCTTTAAATAAACATGTAGTCTGTACCAAGAATTATGTCATAGACGATGAAAATCCACATAAAACCCCAGAGAGTCTAAAATAAAAGTGATGTATAATTTTGTAAGTATGGTTGTGTTACAATAGTCTCACACATAGTTTTCTAATAGAGTGGCTGTCTCTCATCTTCTTTGTCTCTGTGGTCCACACTACCATTAATCAATCACACAATGATAAAAGCTGGGTATTCCAGACTCTTTCTTTTTTCTTGAACAGCCAACTTCTAAACTAGTTAATTACTAGTTAATTAGTGTGTGTTAGGACACACATATGTCACTAATTGTGAATGTACTCTCCTTTTCTCCTCGAGTCTTTCTTCCAATACAAATGCCACTTCTATGTCCCATTCTCAAGAAGACACTGAACATTCACAAGTGACAGGGACTATGTTAGGGTCATTTTTAACACAAGTTAACGTTTAACACAAGGTAACTGTTTCTCTTTTCTGGGCCAACGACTTATTTATTTATTTTATTTTATTATTTTATTTCTACCTCTTTGCTCTTTCATTGGTCTTCACCACAAATTTTCACATGATAGCCCAGGCTAGCCTGGAACTCACTATAGAACCCAGGATACCCTCATACGATGGCAACTTTTCTGCCTTAGCCTTCCAGAGGCTGCAAGCATATCCAGTAGGCCTGACTGCAAATCCTGGTCTCAGTGCTCCCTGTTTGTTCTCCGGTTGACAGCTCTGCTTATCCTTATGCTTATCCTTATGAACCTAGTTCATTCTTCCATCTCTATGGAAATTTACCCTGATGTTGTTTATTTTATGCCTTCGTTTCTCTCAACCATGTTCTCATTGCACATAACCTGCTTATATTCAACATTTGACTCGTGGAGAGATCTCACCCTGTGTTTTATTTTATTTATTCATATATTCTAGCTTCTATGGTGTTACTAATGCTCGCTATTAACCCAATAAAAACTAAGCACATGGGTGAATAATTTAATGATCAGGCAGTTTATCAGTCAGCTGGCAAGTGTTGTATTCTCACAATCAAAGTTCAAATGGCAAACTAAATTATTTTATTATTCTTGTGTCTATGTTCTGAAAATGAGCAGGCAGAACAAAATATGTCTGACACAAACCTTGTATTCTGAAGCTTGATCTGGAGAGAGTCTCTGCTTCTGACTTTGTAGAGCAGCTTAAATAGCCTTGTCATGTGCTTTATGCTAGAACTGCCTCTACCAAGACATCTTATTTCTACTGTATCATTTGAACCTGGAAGCTGTGCTTCCTTGGTGTGTGTGTATGTGAGCATGTGTGTGTGTGTATGTGAAGTATACTTGTGTGCATATGTGTGTGACCCAGATATTGGCCTTGAATGTTTTCCCTGCAACCATCCTCCCTGGCTTCTACCCTCCTCAATTTTATGTCAGTCATGACAACAAAGCAATTAGTACTTTATACACATACATGCAAATGCTAGCTATACCTTAGTGAGAAGGACAGATATATGGCTATTCACTGGAATTTTTGGTTCACCAATTAGGCTACTCTGGCTGACCAGCGAGCTCCAGTGTTCGTCCTTCCCTACTTGCTTAGCCTTAGGATACTCCCCACCTAGACTTTTACATAGGTGTTGGGGATCCAACCTAGGCCCTTATGATTGCGTGGCAACCATGGTCTCTCCCCAGTCCCTGATGATATTTTTATTGTTCTAGCTTTGTTTTGTTGTTACTTAGCCAAGAATTATAGTTATTTACTGTTTTCCAAAACGAAAAACTGATTTCACAAAGTGCCAGTGTAGAGATCTCAGAATCATTATTACCGTGCAGATCTCTCCTACATAGCTTAGTCGGGATGTTGCATGTATCTTTTCCTCCTAAAGCCAGGTGATTGGCAAGAGTCAGGATAAATATGTGGCTGAAGCACAAATTCTCAGAACAGGAGCAGTCTCTCCATCCTGGAGGATTGCTCTCTAAGGTCAATGCTGCATTTGAAAGCAGATTTGCTTTGAATATGACAGATAGGTTACACAGAAGACCACAGGGAATCAGTTGGTTCCTGGAATAAGTAATAGGAATGGAAACAGTAATCTTTTCCTCAAGTGCAAATTTGACAACTGAGCTATGTCTGACTAATATCGAACATCCATATCGAGCTGTTGAGGTCAATAGTTGGTTTTAGTTATGTTCTGTATTGACCGCTTACATTTTCTAAACGAGAAAGAAATGGCCAAATGGGAAAATTCGGTTGCATCTGGAGATAACACGTATTTTTTTTTTTAAGTCGAATTTAATTTCATATGGTAAGCAAAGACTGTATTTTGAAATTATGGTCTTTGTTTTATCTGGATCACATGAATCAATCGGGCAGAGATCAATGACCCTTTAGAGGAGTTTGAATGAAACACTTATTTTCATGCAACTGAAAAAGTTGGCTCAAGTCATTTTCATAAACCAAGAGACTGCTGCACAGTGGCAAGAGATCTGGTCCCTGGGCAAGACGAGTATGGGGAATGGCTCTGGCTCTATTTCTGGAAGATGAGATCTTTGGATAAATGTTTTAGGCTATGTGGTTCTTGTTTTCTTGTTAATAGAGAAACCCTCACTTTGTGGGGCTTGGCTGGAGGGATAGCTTAGTGGCTTTGAGCTCTGCTGGCTCTTGTACTAGACCTTAGTTCAGTTCCAAGCACCCACTGGGAAGTTCACAACCACCTGTAACTCCAGAAGATCCAGTACTTCCTCCTGGTCTCCAGAGGCAACCGCAATATGTTAAACACACATGTGCACACAGACACACATACACACTTAAATAGGAAATACATCTTTTGTTTGGAAAAAAAAAGAACACTTTACATTAATACAATTAGCTAGTTGTTAAAGAGACAATAGTTTAAGTGAGAACTGTAAAAATGCCAGCTCCATAATATAAATTTTAGTATTGCCTACAATGTTTGATAGTACAAGCAACCAATAATATTTCAGTGCAAAGGCCATGCTAATTCCCTATATAGGATTTGCTGATTTACCTGAAATGAGTTCCATAAATAAAAAATGTAGTATAGTTTATAGACATCTAGTTTTTATTTATGTAAATAATAAACTATTGCAAAAGAAAGTCAATAAAGTAATCTTTATTTTTTTTTCAAGAATTGATGTCATTGGTGTCATTTTTATATTCATGACATCTACACTTAATTTAAGAATAATTTACTGCAGTAAATAGCTGTAAAAGAAAACTTTTCTAGAAAGGACAGACTTCCCTCCTGGAAGAAGCATCAGAGGAGAATCAGTGTCCTTCACCATCTGGTAACCACTGTCGCTCCTTAGCTTGTGGCCACACTGCTCGAGTCTACGGTGCCTTTGTTGTATCCTTCTTTTTCTTGGTCTATGAGCAAATGTCTGTCCTTCTTCTTTTCAAAGATTTAAATTCCAGATTACAGCTGGTGCTCACCCAGGTAATTGAGCACAGTGGTCCCATCTCAAATGGTCAACGGAGGAATCACACATCTCAGTCACAATAAGAATGATACCTCCTAGATATCCACAGCAGGATAATGCTTCAGGAAAATAAAACGAGTGTTGGAAATTGTTTCTAATGCTTTGTCATATTTTGGCTCCCAAAAGTCAAGCTTCTAGACCTGAGGGTGCCTGCACCTAGCTGGCTTTGATTGACAATAAGGAATTGCCATTACAGCCAATGGTAGGGCAGGGAGATGGGGCAGAACATTTGATTCTGTGGGCAAGGGACTAGGGAGAGAGGAAGAGGAGGAATCTCGGTGACCGGGAAGAAAAAAAGATGAAATTTAAAGGCCTGTCAGCAAGTAAGAATCCAGGAAAATGGCCCTAGGGGCTGCTTCCCCGATTGGGTCTGGAGAAGCAGAGATGAAAGATTTTAAAAGATGTTAGCTCAGGAATACCAGAGGGGAATGTTTGCAAGCTGCATGGAAATTTAGAAATGCTCAACTACTGAGCTGGTCAAGGCAGATCAAAATAACTGGCGTGTGTGTGTGTGTGTGTGTGTGTGTGTGTGTGTGTGTGTGTGTGTCTGTGTTTGCACGAGCATGTGTGTGACCTGCCAGAAGCCAAAGTGGGTTAACTAGTTTGCCATTACAAACGAGTGTGGTTTTACACACACTAATTCTTAGCATTAATTTTGCAAAATACTTAAAGTTAAATTCTTCTGAAAATTATTCTGCAATTAAAACCTTTTTCTTGCCTGCTAGGTCTGTCTCATAAAGCTCTGATATTGGATATGTTTTAAAAGAAAAATATTTCTATGATGAATAATATCTAAATGTTGAAGTTTGCACAGATTTGGGGTTTAGGGTTGATTTCAATGTAGTTAGTGTATTGATAACTGTCTGAAACACTCAAATGAGTTAACTTTAAAGTCTTCCACACATCTACCCATCAGGTCACCAATGAGTCTGCAGACATCCCTGGTTTCCCTTTATATGAAGGACACTCTGCTACAGCATGTGTATACGATCGACCCATTGTAATGGGATTTTGGTCCATCACTAAATAATTTTGGTCCATTCACTAAGTAATCTCTGTTTCTTTTTTTTAGAACCTGACTTGGTCACCTTGCATGGTCTGAGTAGTGAAGTTGGTGTCACTATTTTTATGATATATGTAATCTAATAAAATCACTTTCTATTCAAAATGCACTGTGTGTATAGGGCATGGTGTTCTCAATACTACCCAATCGATGCTCTTCCTCTCTACAGCTGCACGCAGAAGGAACTTTTCAAATTCTTGCTTTACAATGATGAAACTGAGCATGGAGAAATTAAATGCTCCCAGAAAAATCTCATAGCTGGGAAGTGAACCAAGGTGCCTGTGCTGTTAGTGCCAACACGGCAATAGCTTTTCTTCAGTGACTTCTTGTGACACAGGCCTGAACACTAGTCTGGAAAGAAACAGGAGGCAGGTTGGGAAAAGAGTAAGAATTTCATAAATGGGAAGTCCAAAATATCACTTTTGGTTTTCTTTTAAAGCATTTTAAAAATTGGTTGTTGGGGGTGGGCAGAGATCCAGAGAAAGCACTCTGTCACTGAGCTAAATTATAGCCTCAAATGTCATTTTTTTACATCTGTATTTCATAGAAAGTAATTATAGAGAACATCTAGTGAAACTCAATTCTGAGAGGGCTGGAGTGGTGTGTGTGTGTGTGTGTGTATGTGTGTGTATGTGTGTGTGTGTGTGTGTGTGTATGTGTCCAATGAAAACATAAATATTAAGGGGTCAATAACAGCTAGTCAAAGCTCAGAGGAGGGGGGGAGAGGAGACAGAAGACAAATAGAGACACACACAGTGAAAGACAGACACACAGTGACAGACAGAAACAAACAGAGACAGACTGACAAACACACACACACACACACACACACACACAGAGAGAGAGAGACAGAGACAGAGACAGAGAGAGACAGAGACAGAGACAGACAGAGACAGACAGAGAGAGCCAGAGTCACAGAGAGACACAGAGCAATAGCAAGCAGCTGAAAGAGTGATACACCAAATCGGAAGAGTCTGCTGCTAGGGTTAAAAGAGAGGCAGCCTCCAATGTTAGAGAAGAGAGGCGATGAGGATGAGATGAAGGTTACCAGTAGATTTGATGCATTTAACCCAAGAGCACAGAATGACCATAAACAAGCATCTCATTCACCAATAGGTCAGTCTACATTGAAATAATAAATAAAACAAGCCATGATATTGTTTTGTTGTTAACGTGCTTGAATTTTTATCCAAATTTCTCAAAGTATGAACAATAAGAAAACATGTTGTTTTCACTTATGTATGCAGGGAAAAACACTCTTCCAAGATGTGGGAGCATCTGGTGAACTGGCACATGCCTGCAACATGCAAAGTAGGGGCAAAAAGTTAAGGTTGTTCCATGTTATTGTTATCTACATAGTAAGCATAGTGTAGTCTGACATCAGCCAGGGTTTTATGAGACCCTGTCTCTAACAAACATACACCAACAACAAAAAATGAAACTCACTCTCCCACCGTACCACACACACACACACACACACACACACACACACACCCCACAAACCTTGTGAGGCTTTTTCCAATGCAACAATGCCTCTGGCCTCTCAAACAGCAGTCTGAGACCTTGAAGTGTCTCAGGCCCATTATGATAATGGATTATCAGTGGACTGAGAAATGCACATGTATAGTTTTCAGTTCTCCTTAACAAAGATTTCTGACTGACAGAATCTTGGGTGACATTTTATTGTTTTTCTTCATCTCTTGAATACTAGTTTCTATTTAATATGTTCTATTTAATACATTCTGAACTATCTCATAAGCAAGGTAAATTCTAAGACTCAATTTCCAAATGCAGAACAATAGATGGGTAAACTAAGACATGTTCCAGGCACACTCAGTCATGGTGGTGAAGAATTTTGTTGGTTCCCAGGTGATGAAGGATAGGAGGTTGTGAGAGCTGGCTTTTAAATTTATCCTTTAAGAGCCTCGAGATGGGATAAAACAGCTTCAGAAAACAGTGGTTCTCCTTTAAGAAGCACAACACACACACACACACACACACACACATGTAAAAGAGATTAAATCAAAGGGGTAGAGAAGGGAAAACAATCATAATAAAAGGCTTCTATGTTGAGGACTGCCATTATGGCTTAGGGAGTGGAGCATAAATGAATGGAGATAAAATAGAAGAATACAGAAGACTACATAAACCAGAAGGCATTTGAAGAAGAGACAGACATTCTGAAGCACTGTGGACTGTTTGCTCGGAAGGAGGCTTTGTGTTCTTATTAGAATAGTACCATAAAGAATTCTTCCTGTGGTGTTTAGTGCATCTAGGTTTTGCCCTAGTTCCAAAGCCTTTTCTCTACCTGTCCTCAGAACAAGCTGAGCCTTAAACAGTAGTTTAGAAGATCACATGTGAATATGGACTTGAACTCAGATTTTTAGTCCTGAATTGTCAAGTCTCTGCAATGGTGGATGCACTCTATGTAATCACATGGTGTTTCCCTTGTTTCGATTCATAGGAAAATGGAACTTACCTCCGTGCATGAATTTAAAATGGGATTTGAGAAAAAAAATAAGAGAATCTTTGTACATATTTCATAAAAGGAGATTGGGAAACACCTCCACCTTCAATTCTGCAAAATCTCTGAAGGAATATGGAAATGGATAAAGAAAAATAATTAGATCACATGTGTTACCACCCCAGCATAGAAAACAATGACAAAATAATTGATAGAGTAGAGGTGATTGCCATGTCTTTCATTTGTGTTGTTACAGCATAACCTATAAATTGTTACAAAGTTAACAGAATGAAATCATCCCTTCATCTCCCACAGTTTCTTACTGCTCCAGTTGATGGAATTGTCCCTGCCTGACATTGTGAGTTGTGAAATCATTCAGATGGCAGATTTCTTGCACTTAACCTGTGTGAGTGGCAACCTAGAGGTCCTTTGGGGAAGGTGGAGGGGCAAGCTCATCATCCATTGCTGTGTGGCTTTCTCCCATCTGCACAATTCTGACCCAGCTCCTAGTTTTGCGTAAAGAACTACTTTCTTGAAGATCTTCTCTGAAAACGTGAAGAACCATTACATTCACAATGTAGTGAAGTCACTTCACTCTTGGTGGGAGTGAATTCCCCAGACAGTCTAGCAATTCAGTGTTCTGCCTCCTGTGTTTTTAGACATTTCGCCTGGACTGGTACAGCCACTGCCTTAACTCAGCCTCCCGTCTCTAACAATTTCTACTTTCCAATTCACTGCATAGGACAAACTTTCTTTCTAACTGAGTTCACAATTAATTTGGTTGAACATAACATCTTAGAAATAAATCCAAATATTCTGAACTCAATGGGGTAGAAAATATCAGAGTGTCACAAATGGAAAGGGTCAATTTGTTGTGTGAAACTTGCAATTAGTGTATGTGAATTTGAACTGGGATGCATGAATTAAGCCTTTCAATTTACACATTGTTATTGAAATAGGAAAAGACAGTGGTCTACGTGCAAGCCTGTTAAGGTTTGATTTTGGAATGGCCCCTCAGGCTTAAGTGTTGAAAGCTTGGTTTTGAAAATAGCAGTGCTCTTTAGGAAAGTGATGGAAATTTCTGGAGCTGGGGACCAACTGGAGGAAGTAGGTTACTAGGGTGTGCCGTGGAGGCTAGATCTTTCCCTGGACCTTTCTGGCCCCTTTCCTTTGCTTTCTGGTTGCTGTGAGGTGATAAGTTCTGTACCACTGCATCCTTCAGCTCTGGTGTTCTCCTTCACTGCAGGCTCTCAAACAGCAGAGTGGCCAAGATGACCAAAGCCTTCCTCCTTTACATTGTTTATTTTGGTATTGTGTCAGATGAATAAGTAAAGCTGAATACTCTGTGGTTTGTAGAGCTTTTCGTTATTGGCCTGTTCTCTGCTTTCTGAGCCTTGTCTTCCCTGCTTCCCTGCTTGTCCCTATTAGTTAACTGGCTCAGGCTCCACACATCTTCCTGAACACATTTAATATCATAGCTCCAGTGTTCAGGCCCCTATCCCCTTCATTGGCTAGATGAACATTCAAGTCCGAATTAGGAAGGAGGCAGCACTTATGGCTGTATTTATTTTCTATACCTACTGTCTGCAATTGGAAGCTACCCACTGAACAGCCTTCTACAATGCTTTCTTTTCATTGGATAAATGAAAGAGAAATGCAAATGAGAAGCCAGGAAGATGGCTCAGCTGATAAAGTACATTCTACATAAAATAAGGACTTGAATTCAGATCCCAGGCACACAGGTTGGGCATAATGGTATGACTGTGTAGCTCCAGTTCTAGGGTTGAAGGGAAGGTGTGAGAAACCAAAGGAGTCCTGGAGATCTCTTCAACCATTGTAGCCAATTGGTGATCTCAAGGCTCAGTGAGAGAACTTGTCTCAAAAGAAGGTTGAAAACACTTAATTTTGACCTCTGACCTACACATGTACATACATACATACAGACACACACACACACACACACACACGCACACACACACACGCACACACACACGCACACACACACATTCATACACTATATACTGATACACTAAAAAATGAAAACAAGACAAGTTTTGAAGTGATCAGAACATTATTATCATATGATAGAATTTGAAGGAAATCTTGAAGCATATGAGTGGGCAGTGGATAGAGAGGGCCCTTAGAACCAGCTAATACCAGTTCAGAACTTCGTGATGAAGTGAAGCTGTCAGGCAGATAAATCATAAGACTGTTAGCTTTAAGGGTGTAAAACTTTTATGGAAACCATTCATTGAGAAAATAGTTGAAGACCATTTCATCATTTTTTAATATTTCCAAGGAACAGTCAGATGGTTGTGGCATAATTGGTAATAATTGCTCCTATTAATTATAATCTGATGGAAAGCTACCCAGTGAATTCAAATTCCTCACATATGTTGGACAATTCTCCCTCAATTGTTTTACTGATTTTCATTTTTTTTCAAATTACAAGTAAATTTTTATTTTTTTCAAGTCTTGTTTTCTTTGGCATGAGTCTTTAATTTCTTTATTTCAAAAATATAATTTTAAAAAATTTCACAGTTAATTTCTCTTGAGAGAAGAAACTGTTAGTAGAGGGTTAGCCAGGAATCACTGCTGTTCCTGACAGGGTTACTCCAAATCAGAACTTCAGTTCATTTGTTTCTGCCTTCCTGTTCATTAACACAATTCACTGGAGAGTTATGTGTGCAGGGGCCCTTCACTTTTGCCATGGTGTGGGGAAAACACTGTTCTTTCTAGTCCTTGTGTATTGATAACCATCAGAACCATAATTTACCTAATTTGAATTTAATGGAGTCAAACAAGATTAAGCCCAAAGAGAATCAGAATTAATAAGGGCACTGGCCCCCTCTTCCAATTCATTTTAGTAAAACCATGGCATACATTAGAGAACAAGGAGGCCCAGCTCCTCAGTCAAACCATTGAAAGGGAAAAACAAACAACTTTGGGTTGTTAGTAGAGAAACTGTTCTTTCTTTCTTGGCTTTGGAAGCTTATATAAAATATGGCTTCTCTTTTGCCTCTAATTTCCTTCACTTTGGTTTCTTCTTCCCCTCATTTGTGGAGGTGGCTCTTAAGTGTTGCTTCTTATTCTTCCATTTTGTTTATCTCCGGTTGTCTCTTCCTCTTCCCAGGCCTGCTCTTCTGTTATCCTTTCCTGTTTCTCTTCTCCTACTTTGCAGTGTTGTTTAAGCATGCTGTAAACTCATTCTGTCCCTAAAGGCCAAGGCAGCTATTTGGGCAACACTTTGTCAGCATAATACATTTACGGAATGCATATTTATGAACCTTTGAGCTTTTATTGTTCCAGAGGGCAAATAAAAAACATGAAAAGTAGCAATATTGTGTTCCAAAGGTCCCTCAAGGAAAACAAAAGTAGCTGGAAATAAATTTCGAGAAAGGCTCTTCTGAAAAAGGAGAGCCTTGAGTTCACTCTTACAGAAGGTTGACCAGTAGACGTTGGTCCTGCTCTTTCTCATAAGCTAAGAACTTAGGAAATGTTAAAGTTTTTAATAGGTCTAGCCTCTTAAAGTCTGGAAAACAATAATTTTAAAGGAGGATTGCACATAAATGTTTATAATCCACAGAATCTTAAAACAGCATGCTGCATTTGGCTGTAATAAAAAAAAAAAAACCAGGGAGGAGGAAGACCTAAATTGAAAACTCCACCTTACTTCCAAATTACAAGCTTGGCTTCCAGCATAGAGTCTCATGCTAAATTAGCCAGATTAAAGAGTTTGGTAAAAATGAAAATCTTATAAACCAACTTCACTCTGATAGTCTTATTTTAATTGAGCATAAGACAAATAATTAAAGCCTCATTGCATTTTCCAACCTTTCGAGATGAATGGATTTGTAGTTCATAATGCATGATAAGGATGTGAGGCTAAAACAGGCTTGATAAGCCTCTTAGAGGTGACAGTGTTCTGAATTCTAGGATGGACTCACAAGCCTTCATTCATGCATTTTTCTATTGAAGACCAGAGGTCATGTCAGTGTTAATTCTGTCCTTCAACATATCCCAGTTCATCAGGTTATCAGCAAACCAAATGGCACCTTCTTAAAATCTATATCATGACATCATCGCAATGGCTCTTCTTGCTTTAGAGTCTTGCAGTTAGTGTACTTAGTATTGAAAGATTCTCTGTGTAACAATTATACTGAGTTCAGCTTTAACCAATGAATAATAGTCCTTAGCAATACAATCTACTTATTATTAATTACCTTACATGTAAATCCATAGTAGTATTCACAGGAAAATTCATTTTTAAACCACAGAGGAGAAGCCCTCATCCATAGTTCATCTGGACCAGTCTCCAGCAATACTTTCTGGATTCTACATCTAGAAATTCAAATAAGTTAGTGCCTTTTATTCCAGAGAAAGTCAATGTGAAAATCCAATCACTTAGCCATGCCAAAGTGAGGCGGAACTTTTTTTCACTAATTAATTTATTTACTTTATATCCTAGTCACAGTTTCCCCTCCCTTCTCTACTCCCAGTTTGTCCTCTCCCCTCCCCTTTCCCACCCCCTTGGTTTCTCCTCAGAGAAGGGGAGGCTGTCTATGGATATCATCTCACATATCAAGTTGAAGTATGACTAAGTGTATCTTCTATTGAGTCTAGACAAGGTAATCCAGTTAGTGCAAATGGATCCAGAGGCAGGCAACAGAGTCAGAGACAGCTCCTGCTGTTAGGAATCCCACATGAAGACAAAGCTGTACACATGTTAATATGTGTAGAGGGCCTAGGTCCATCTCATGCATGCTCTCTGGTTGGTGGTTCAGCCTCAGTGAGCTCCTATGGGCCCAGATTAGTTGATTGTGTAGGGTTTTTTTCTTATGGTGTCTTTGACTTCTCTGGCTCTTTCAATTCTTCCTCCCATTCTTCCATAAGATTCCTAATGTTTGGCTGTGGATCTCTGAATCTGTTTCCATCAGCTACTGGGTGAAGCTTCTCAGATGACAGATATGCTAGGCTCCTGTCTACAAGTAGAGAAGAATATCATTAGTAGTGTCAGGGCTGGGGTCTCTCTCCATGGATATCAAGTTATTCCAGTCACTGGCCCTTTCTTCAATTTCTGCTCCCTCTTTATCCCTGCACATCTTGACATCTTGCAGTTAGGAAGGAGTGGAACTTTTGTTGATTATGAGATTCTCCATGAAGAGCTCCATCCCTTATCTCATGCTTCACTCACGTAAAAATCAACTTTTAGTGATGGCAAGGGGAAGGGTGCTTCAAATAACAAGGTTCAGAAGAATGCCAGTCAGAAACAAATCACTTTCACTGACCAGCAAATATCTAGTGTCTACGGATGTGCCCAGGAAGCAGCCAACAACTTTGGCTTACTTAATTAGTGGAAATAGATGCTTTCCTGATTGCCACTTGTCTATCTTTCGCTCAGGCTGAAATTACTAAACACCTGTCTCTTTCTTTCATCATAAAGAAATAAGGAATTTTGTTTTTTATGTTTTCTACATTAAGGCATGTCACATTCTCTTCTCTTTATTTTGTCTTTTCCTAATTTTTCTATCTTAACTTTACTGATTTTGGTTCTATGTGGGACATTAATAGTACTAACACCCATCACCAGCAGAACGCACCCTCTGGCCAGCAAACACTAAGGGCCACTTGAGGGAGCATATATAGAAACTTACTACTACAGTAGAAGCGGCTTAACACATATACATGTATGAAATAAATCTAAATGGACTAATCAAATAATGGGGGAGATAAAGACTCAACAACATATCTTTCATCACCAAGTGATGAAAAAAAAAAGATCTTCCAGTACCAGGAATGTATTAAATCTAATTAGTTATTGGCCAAAGAGGATCTGTAAGAATGCCCATAGAAAACCCAGGATATTGCCAAGACTAATTTCTGAAGACTTATCTCACTGAACACAGAGAAATCAGGCTGCCTAACTAGAATTTTCTTTTCTACAGACTAGGAGTCATGGCACTGGAAGGTCCTCTGCATGCTGGCAGTGGAGAAGGGTAAACACCAAGCCAGCTACAAACCCTTTCATCTACAGTGCTGCCCTGCCTGCAGGATATGAAGATGTAATACTATCAAAAGCTGTGGACCTAACCAAACACTATTTGTTTGGATTTAAGCCCACTTCCTGAGATGGAACCCAGGACTGGCCCTGATGAAGTGGCCAAGAATCTGAGACTAGATAGACCATGGTCCTAGAAGAAAGCCAAACACTATTGTACTGCTAACAGCAATAAAATGATTCCTAACAGGAATATGCTGTACCCGTAGATCACTGCATTGCTCAGCTATCATTGGAGAAGAATCCTCTTGGAGTAGATTGGAAGTAACACAGAGACTTATAACGGGGCAATGTGAAGATAGTAAAAAACCTTGGAATACTAATTCCTAAATGGGATATCTTCACCAAATTCCTCCCCTAGGGCTCAGGGAACCTTGTGTAAGAGAAGACAGATTGTAAGAGCAAGAGGTAATTGATGGCATCAAGGAAAGTGTCTTCCAGTCACAACAAGACTGGCATGCACATGAACTCACAGAGACTGTGCACAGGGGCCCACATAGGTTCATGTCAGGTTCCAGTGTTGAAAGGGGGAAGTGGACACAAGTCCCCGATCTCTGTCAAGAAGATACCTTTAACTGACAGTTGATTACAAAGGAAAAATTAGTTTTCTTCAATGTAGTCACACTGGATATACTTAAAACCATACTTAAAAGTAGGCTCCATGACCTGTCGAAAATAACCAACACAAATTCAGTGGCATTTTTGTAGACTTTTATTTATTATCTCATAATGCTTTATTTTGGCATTCCCCTCTTAGTGGTCTTTAGTTTGTATATTATGATTTGCAGTGTTCTGTTTTTATGGTTTTGTGTGTGTATGTGTGTGTACATATGTGTGTATATTTTGTGTTTTTTGCTTTTGTTGTTGTTTCTTTTGTTAATTCAGAGAATCTTGGAGGAGTATGACTAGAATATATTGTGTGAAAACATTTAATGTATATATACAATATATATAACATATATTATATATAATATATTCTATAGAATTCTATATATTATTCTGTAGAATATATTGTGTTCCATGTATATATATACACATTATATATATATTTATTGAAAATATTTTTCTGTCTCTCCTTCTATCTCTATCTATCTACCTACCTATGTATCTGTGTATGTATGTATGTATGTATGTATGTATCTATCTATCTATCCATCCATCCATCTATTATCTGTCCTCCTTAGGATGGTGTATGAAATCCTACTTGTTTCCAGCCAGTGTTACTTTTCGTTTATTTCCTACAGATGCTGTTTTCTCTGTTCATGACAAAGTCCATGGCCCCAGAAGCCTGAAGCAAAAGAGATGACTCAGAAGTTTTTTTCAGATTTGCTGAGTTATGATAAAATAAATCATAGTCCTAAACTGAGCTTTAAGATGGTTTAATAAACACCTGCAAGTAAGTAGAACACATAGAGCAAGTTGATAATTATTCAAGTTAGCATTGCAATAACGATTTGAGTGATTTTTCTTTAGCTGTGAGTCCACTAGTGCCTTGTGCATGTAAAACAGTCCCTGTAACTGACTTTTTCATTGTTTGCTCTCACATGTGTTTGGATGTGTTCTTTGTTTTCCCTCTTGTCAACAGCTCTCTTTTAAGCTTGTGTCAATGCTCCAAAAATGATATCTTTCTGGAATTTATGACTTAGCTGCAAGACTTCGACCTGGGCTGCACCTTGGCATCTAAAGTGTCAGAAGGGGGCATTTTCATCTTTATCCTGTTATGGACTCAGAGAAGTGAGTACAGGCCTTATATCTTTGCCAATGTGCACTTTCTCAGGAGAGCAGCTTTCAGTCTCCAGACACGTGCAAATGTCTGAGTTTTATAGAATCATGAATCAATTTGTCATTCAGCTCTTTCATCGTGGTTCAGGTCATTCTGTCAGATGTATCAAGTGAGAAACATTGAAGAAATAATTTATTAAAAGTGAGATGATCTATATCAAAAGTGAGTATACACTGTCTTTTAAGGAACTGGCATGAAAATCCTTGGCCTACACCAGTTCCAGGTGAAGGAAAATATTTTGATTTCTGAAGAAGGATTTTATAAAGAGAGCTCGTTCAGAAGTAACCTTTGAAAAAGAGGAGGGCAACAGATCATGGCTTCTATACATGAAGTTTAGTGTGGGAATGGCATCGCTGGGACTCTAGCCTTATAAGAGTAACTATGGTCTCTGCAGTCATTGGGCATGGGCTTGGCACACATAAAGAGCCTCTGACTACCAAGTGGTGTGTACTATGCGATATTCACAGGAAGTTCAGTATAAGAGAGTATCAGAAAAATCTTTTATTGCTACATAATAATTTTACCTATTAATGAAATATAGTGTAATATTTCTGTACATGATGTATACAATGGTGATGGTCAAAACAGGGTACTTAGCATATCCACTCCCTAAAATACTTAATATTTTTTTTCTGCTAGGAACATAGGAAATTCTTGTTTCTAGCTATTTTGAAGCATGCAGTAAATTATTTTAGATGATCACCACCCTATCATGCTATAGAATGCTAAAACCTACTGCTGTTATGTACTTCTGTATTTACTAATCATCTTGTCCTTTCTCTTCCCACCAAGGAAAGGTCCTGGTATGAGGTCTACAGAAGGGAGAATGGTGGGCACTTGGGCAGGGAATGAGACTCAGTGAATTTCAGGAGAGCCAGTCAGAGGCATCTCTCAGTAATCTGCTTGTATGGGGCCTGCCTGGAGCTCCAGAAGACTTAGAGAGGAAGACAACGTAATAACTGAAGCCAGGAGGCACCAGGCACTTTGTAACACACCTGTCAAGTCAGAACTTTACTTCCACTCCTTCCATTTCCTTAGCTTTAGGCTGAGATTGAAACAGTAGTCAGGGAAGATGAAATGAGAAGAAAGAGACTGTGAATGAAGTCTAAGACTAAGAAATGAAGCTTTGCGTGATGGTAGGACACAGACCCTTTCACCTAATTTGAGATCATGGCTTTCACCTTACAGTGACTACAGGATGCCCTGTTCCCTAGGACAGACTGGGTGAGTCATGGGAGTACTTCCACTTAGGCAGAGCATGATACTACAAAATGGCATTGCGATCAGATAAACTGCAGTTCAACATAGTGTTGGTGACATTAGTTGGAGTATATTTTATGAATGTCTCAAGTATTCATCATTGAGAAAACAACTTTATTTAAGAGCAATACAACTTCATTTATCCATTAATTTCTGAAAATAAATACATAAACAAAGTTGAGTATTTTGGAGTTATTTGAGCAGTAGGTTTATTTTAAAGAAATAAAATGTATTAATATAAGACAATTTATTATCCTTTTCCAAGTCAAAACCTACCATAATCTTACATCCCACTTCTTGATAGTTTGTTGGCTTATTGAAACCAGTGATGAGATCTATCTGTTTTTTAAAAAATGCATCTGATGTAGATCACATATCCAAGGTGGACAGAATGTTTTCATAATATTTCATAGGGTCTGTCTTAGTTTGGCTTTTAATTGATGTGAAGAGACACCATGACCAAGGCAACTCTTACAAAGGACAGTATTTAATTGGGGTTGATTTAGAGTTTCAGAGAGTCAAGCAATTGTCATCCTGACAGGAAACATGACAGTGTGTAGGCAGACATGGTGCTAGAGGAGCCAAGAGTTCTATATCCTCATCAAAAGGAAGCCACGAGCAGACTTTCTTCCAAGCAGCTAGGAGAAGAGTCTCAAAGCCCATCCCCACAGTGACACAATTCCTTCAACAAGGCTACACTTCCTAACAGTACCATTTTCTATGGGCCAAACATATTCACACCATCTAAGATTCTATTCATTCATTACGTATTTCAAGGTAATTATACCATAATAATGATAGTCCATAAATTTATTCTCTGTATACATATTAAATAATATAACCAACAAGAATATTGCCTGATAACATCGTTTTACTTTTCTGTGATACTATGAGTAATATAGATTAACAATAAAGTCTCTCTGTAGATTTCTCTATTTTGCCCAGGACATTTTACTTTACCTACAGGAAGTGGAAAAGAGTTACATCAAGGCTAATTAACTTGTCCAAGGTTAGATACTAAATCAATGAAAGACAACTCAGAAATCCTACCTCAAAAGTATTAAGTCACCAGACTAAATACAAGGTCTTGGTAAGACACAAGAGGGATGAACACGGCTTTGATGGAGATTGGGAAAGTAGGTATGGAACACAGGGGCAAACTTTTATGCCTTTTGATTTCTTAGTATGCAGCTTATATATGAGTGTTTATGGAGCCCCAGAAATAGATATATCTGTTATAAACCTAATGATATACATGTTTTGACTTGCTTAATTTGTCTATTATTGAGGGACCAGAACCTATTCTGAACTTTGCCAAAAGAGATAAAAGACAAAACTCAGGTATAGAATGTGTAAGCTGTCTCATGAGGAGATGTTTTAGAGTAATTGGAGAAATATAGAAAATTGGAAGCAATAAGCACAATAGACTTCATTACCAGAATTATCAGTGAAGACAAAACCATTCTGGACCTGATCCTGATACATGTGATACCGTGGCTGAGTAAGAAATTCAACTAAAACAGAGATGTTTGGTAAATTGTTAATTCCATGTCAATACAAAAAATCCTGTATTACATAAGCTAAGTTTTTGATCTCCTGGTGTTTCACAAAGTTGTAATCAAATTGTGACTCCAGACATTCCTGTGGTGGTTAGTAAGGCTCAGTTCCTTGAAGCTGTTGAACTGAAGGCCTTAGCTTCCTCTAGGCTTCTGGTAAGAATCTTCTCAGTTACTCTTCTCACAGAACTTTCTTGAACAGGGGTTCTCAACCTCTGGGTCATGAATTCTTCGGCAAACCTCTATTTCCAAATATATTTACATTAAAACTCATATCAGTAGCAAAATTACAGTAACAAAGTCACAAAAATAATTTTATGGTTGAGGATCCCCACAACATGAGGAAATGTATTAAAAGGGCTTGCCATTAGGAAAGTTGAGAATCATTGCTCTACAGAGACTTCATACCACAATAATGGGTTTGCACAAGAGACAAGTGAACGAGTAGGAGTGTGTAATCAAGAGAGAATGCATAAGACAGGAGCCAGATCTCCTCCATAACCTACTGTGATACTGGCATGAATCATTTTTGCAGTGTTAGATGTGAGGTACTAGGTCCAGCTTGCTGGAAGAAGACTAAAGGGCATGAACACCAGAAGGCAAGAGGAACTGTTAGCACATTTAGTTCTGTAAGCTAATGAGCTATGAGTTGAGGAAGTCACATGAAAGACATTTTAGTTTCAGAGGAATTTTGCAATGATTTCTAAGTTTGTTTCTAAATTTTTATTCTGTTGTTTTTTTAATAAATAATTTAAATTAATAACTACATATTGAATACATAGCCGGTGGTATACTGATCCTTGTGAGGATATCCATTGTTGTGGTCCTTGTGGGCCTCAGTATTTTATAGCATTAAAGCCCACCTTACGGTGAGTAGGACTAATACAAAGCACAGGCTTGAAGTTAAACACAAGTTCTTGACTTGGCACATGCCCTGGTACACTTGAGTAGAAATACCAAGCTATAGAAGTCTGAAGTAGATTGTATTACTAAGAAGGTTGTCATCTGCCTCAACTGGAATGACATCTACCTTTGAAAAATCTTTACTAAATGGCATTCCTTTAAAGAACATTGGCAAAATAGGACTTTTTGACATTATGGTTATTAACCATGTTACACAGGGTCATCTTTATGAAGTTACAAGAAAGGAATTTGTTACAGACTTGGAAAACATGTCCATCTAAATGGCTGGATGGTTTTGGAGGCCAGAAGCTCAGACTTCAATTCCCAGCATTGTGCTGCAAGCTTATGGAACACTTATTTATCACTCCTTCCATTTCATTTCACTTTATTTTTCTGGTTTAGTTGTATCTGTATTCAACTTTTCAAATTATTTATTTTTTTTTTAGCATAACTGCATTTTAAAATAGACACTTCATATCTTATTTGGAAAAATGCAAATCAATTCATGAGAAATGTTGAACATTTAAATTTTCAGAACAATCCATAATTTAATAATCTATAAAAATCTTAAAATGCTATATGTATTATCTGTACCCATAATGATATTTTTACTGCATAAAAAAATTACAGTTTCCCATAATAATAGAGAGGAACGCCAAACAGATTATCCCAAATTGCAAGCTGCCTATAAATAATTCATTTGTATTTGGCTAGAAATGAAATTTGACATTTACTTAGGAGAATGAGTTCATCTGGGTTCTCTTTCAACTCTTTTTCCAGAAAATAACCTTTAAGTCAATATGCTGTCCTAACCTAGGAAAACATAAAGAATTATCTCCCAAATTTCTATTTTCCAGCATTTATTCATGCTATTTTCCACAAAGCAGCAATATGGCCCATTCTTTCAACCCAAAAAGCTGTCTGAACAGGTCTCTCTCTCTTTCTCTCTCTCTCTCTCTCTCTTCTTCCTTCCCTCCCTCCCGCTCTCCCTCCCTAAGGTTTTTGAGGCTTTCCTGATTTTGCATAGAAATGCTGCCTACATTCTTGCTAAACTGCAAATTGTTTGCAATAGTTTTAAAAGTAAAAAAATAACAGCAACAACAAATCCTAAGTTCATTTAATTGCAGCAATGAAAACTTGGAAGCACTAAGTTCATTTTCAAATGCACGTGAGCACATGAAATTTGTTTTCAAATATGGTTATATTTGACACATGTGCATGTGTACAGCTGTGTGCGTTAACATATATTAAAGATACTTTAAAATAGAATTAGAATAAAATATCATGGTGTATGAGCAATAAATTGTATATACAGCATGTTTCCCCTTGATTTTCAAATTGCTTTAATATATTTATCGTCTTCACCAAGAGTTCATGTATTATAAATCACAAGGATGTTTCAGGGCATGACAGACCCTCATTCCCAAACAGAATGGGCTCTCATGCATAACTTTCTTTGATCAACAACTCAAGCCAAATGAGTTTAGGGTGAAAAGAACATAGAGTGTATTTAACAAAGGAAAGCTATAGCACATAAACTGTGGTCCAGTGTAGGAGACAGCCTCTGTAAGATGGTGCCTCGGTTTTAATTTACATTCTTATTTATTTACTCTTTCTGCATGTTTGTTAGTGCAAGGATGCCACAGTGTGCAAGGAGAGGTCAGAGTACAACTTGTGGGAGCCAATTTCTTCTATTGTGTGATTTCCTGGACTAGGACTCAGGTCTTCAGACTGATCACCAGATACTTTTGACTACTGGGTCATCCTACCAGCCCCTCTAAGAGCCATCAAAGCCTGTGAGAGACTTAGACATTTTTCTAGGGACATACAAATAAAGCTTTAGTGTGAATTTACAAGAAAGTATAAAGACTCTCAACTGATTTTTTAATGCAATTTCTAACTCACAAAGTTGACTCGTTTTGACGGAAACATCTTTGGTAACATAAACAAATCTTAATCTGCAAAGTAATGTTTGCTTGGAGAGGCCATAAAATTTTACACAACTACGGTGTGTTTGGGGGGAAAATAATAGGTATGGGTATGGGGGGCGGTGCTGAATACTGTCATTCAGCTAAATTGACATTTCATTAAGCTGCTCTCTAAATATTTACATTTATACCCATGATAAATGCTGCTCTCTGCTTCAATGAGATTCAGCGAATTATGATTGCACAATGAATGCTTAGCACTAAGCAAATCGTTTGTACTCTTTGTTCTAAGGCTCAAGAAATTTTGTTGAGGAGGCCACAGGAAGAATGGAGAAGGAAACTAAGGAGAAGTGCTGAGAAGTGCCATCTTTAAGACAAGACATAGCTGTTTCATGTAGTCACAAACTCAGCAGCCTCAGATGCCCACACCGGATCTGTAGAAGAATGGGCCCATTAACAATCAAATAGGAAAGAATGAGAGACTCAGGGGACCCTACTCATAGGTTGGACTGCTTGCTACCAATGATCCATGCAGAGGAGAAATCATGGCCTTCGGTCCTGTATCCAAATTCCCACCAGGCTCCAGCAGAGAGCTCCAATCTAATCATCATGTCAGTGGCCTTGGGGAAATTAAGTGGGTCATAAAACAAAAGCAAAACTCATGAATCTGGGAGAGAAAGTAACTGATAAAAATTAGAAAGGAAATTGGTAGGATTGAGAGAGATATAAGAGAGGCAGGATTGGGAGAGTAATCAGAAAACATTGCATCCTTGTATAGAATTGTCAATAAAATCAAGTAAAAAATATGGGTAATCCACATTTTGTGCTTGGGACAAATTCTATGGTGCTAATTTGAGATGAAGGCATGGATTAGACTCCTTTCATGTTAGGCCATACTTCGGAGTTAGCTCTTACTGTCAAATTCAGGGTTTTAGTTTGATGGATATTTTGAGAAGAGACTGATTTTGATTAATGACTGATATACTCTATTTGACTTATCCAGTATTGAGTCTTTTAGCTAGTAAAGTTAGTTGATGTAATGTTTACCAAGTTCCCACTAGCCAAAACCTAAATGTCATCCGTTGTGTGTTTTCAAAACGTTTATATGAGCTTTGGCCAGGGTTTTATTGGCATGTCTGCAGTTTGGTTATATATTGGCATGATAAACAGACATTTTCTGTTTGGGTAAATGATCCTCATTTAAAGAAACTACCTAATTATTCAATCCGAGGAGCGTTTTGGAATAGTTCCAATTTCTCAGGTAAATAATCTAGTATATATGTGAAATGAGGGTGGAGAAGCTAATTGGAGATTTGTTGGAAAGGCAATGTTTTATTTACAATGAATATGCTTGGCACCTAGAAAAATATTTTTGGTAAATAAGCTTTAAGAGTTGGAAAGGAAGATAAATCTTACCTTGAATAATAAGTAACAAATCAACGCTGTGTTGTGTTAGAACACTAAGGTTAATTCTCTCGTAAATAGAAGTATACAATTGTTTAATCTTTTAAATAATCCCCTTAACCTAATTTATAAAAGATGTAGAAATATTTTCAGTACTCCATTGTCATGAAATGAATGTTTTCAGTTTTAGTTATGAATTCAGTTTCACAAGCAAATAATTTTATCCTAATTTTAACAAATATTTTCATTAAAAAATGCAGAGTTTTAATTAACATATGCAAATTATGATGTTTAGTTTAAAAAAAAATGTGTGTAGTTATATAAGCAAGATTGTTTTGTTAATCATGACCCATTTATAATATTGGTTAGTTCTGAATGCCCTTGTGTATATACTTCTATCAAATATTTTTAGTTTATTAGCTAATTCTTAATTATGGAGATCTTGATTGTTCAAGTTATGAATTATTCAGATCCTTTGGCCTATTTATTCAACTCTGTTGATGTCTCTTTGTTAGCTGTCTGTATAGACATGCACCCATCTGGTCACTTGTTCTATAGTATTTAAAATATACTTACATGCTGGCAACTATACCTGGGGGTGCATTGATACTCAGAGCCCACATACTTACTCTCTCATGCTCAAAACATGGAGTAGGCTGGAGGTGAAGTGCCCTAGATACTCACAGCATATGCGGGAAAGACACAGAAGCACAGTGAATTCAGAATATGGCTTGTTGTATTTTTAAAAGTCATGCTTCCAAAAGATTTAGAGGATAGGAAGAGAAGGAACCAATAGGGAAATACTAATTCTTCTCATGAGTCCTCAGAATATTCTGTTATATTTCCTCTGTCCTCCTTGGCCAGTAGCATTTCAATACCTACCTCCCAGTCTAATTCATTTCTCCATCTCACTGTGTCTGTTTACGAGGAAGTACAAAGAACAAGATGACTGAGTGGTCAGTCTGAGATGCGCTTGCAAATGTGCCATGGTTGTCTTGCTTGCCTCCACGTTTGCCTCATCTCCTCCTTTCTGCCAGTAAGTACCCAGACCTCTGAGGTTATCAACCCCTATGGTCTGCATTGGGATTCAGTCATCTCTCCTCATTTCCTATGCTTGGTTATATGATACCTTACGAACCAAGGGGCTGCTAGTGGCTTAAAATATTTGCATCAACTAAAGTTTGCATTGCTCCATATTTCACATGGTGGTTGGATGAGTGAATGAAATATATACATAATGATATCCTTGGGTACATATTTTTATATTATAACTGTTTTAGTAAAAGTCAGGATCAAAAGAAATTTGCATTGATTGAAAAATGAGTACATTTAATAATTAGATCATCTCATACTGTGACTAGAGAACATTTGGGAGAATATATGTGATTCTTTAGTAATGATTTTCTCAGGAAATCGAAATGTCTTGGTTTTGGGTGAAAGGATATCAATGGAGACATTCATTGCTTATTTCATAGATTTCTATATTTGACCATTTTTTGTAACTATGCCATGTAAAGATTCTTTTGCCTTTCTCAAATGGTCGAATGTTTGGTATTGAGAAAAGCTGTTGAGAAAGGCAGGTTTTGAAATCAGAGCCTTTGTTGACAGCACTTCTTCTACAGTACAGAGATGGCTACCTATCCATAGCTAGAGCATAGATGTGATATGAGGGAGAAGACAGGAAGGAGCGGCATCAAGGTTGATCTGTACTCTGGATAATGCTATGGCAATCTACACAGAAACCCCTGTCTCTCTTTAAGAGAGAAGAATCCACATGGACCAAAGAAAAGAGTTTATAGAGTTAACTAGGTTATTTAGAATAAGGTTTGTTCTAGGTAGAATGGGTTGCCCTTATTTCATCCTGCAAAAGGAAGAATTTTCATTTAAAACACAAGTAAACAGATTTGGTTTTCCTTGACTTTCTGTGGGCTGGTATGAACTCCCTTGAGGAGAACAACGGAAGTTATCTTTCTTGGAGCCCCAGGAAGTTGTGGCTTTCCATTTTGTTTTGTTTTATTTGGTTTTGTTTTCTGTCTGTCTTCTCACTCCATAGCAAGTATCTCAAGAACTCAAACTGCCTGTGGGCTTTTCTAGCTATAACACAAGGCAGCAAGTGGGAAGAATGGAGTCCCTGTAAGTGCTGGAGATTTTTACTCTAAGTCTAAAGCAAGATAGAAAACATAGCAGAAATTAGCATAAGGATCTGACCAGTGTGGTTAAGGGAAAAGGGTACCTGCTCTGCCATGAAGCAGGGTAGATGCAGAACCCATTGTGGACAGTTACTACTTGTACATTCCTGGCAAACTCACAGTTTAATTTTCTACAGTATAAGATGGAATACTGATGGTAACTCACAGACCTTGAATGTCTTTTGGAGATGATATTTATAAAGGACCTATGATCTGGTAGAGGCTGAGGACACGAATCATCACGGAGCAGTGAGTTATGAGGTAGAATGACTATGACTATGTCAGAGTGACTATGAGATTTCAAGTGATGCTCCTAGCCCAGAGTCCCTATCCTCCATTGTCATGTCTGGTGGAGCAATGCATTATTCAGTTCAGTCATTATGATACTATGGAAATTCTGATGTGTTGAAAGATGTACTCAGTTGGATGGTGGATGCCTGCTTGATGTGGCTGAGGGATTATTAAGCCTCGGGAGATGACAAAATGGCACCTTGAAGGGGTTCCTCACATCCAGGGTCTGATCCCCCTTACAGGCATCCCCTGTCTGCCAGGCTTTAGATCTCCAAGGGACCTCAAACTAATTTCCATTTCATGAACATCTGAATTGAGATGACCTTTTGATGCCAGAGAAACATTAAAGGAGATTACAGGACCAAATCCTCAGAGCAGATACTCTCTCAAGTCCGTAGTCTCAAAAATGGCAAAGCTGCTGGAGTTTTGCCAGGAGAACCCCCTGAAGCAAAGGGCATGAATAAATAATAATTACGGGCATCTTAGCTGCCTCTGTTTGAGCTCTGAGGGGCAAAGGTAGTACCCTTGATTACACAGACCCTTATACTTTCTTTTGCTCTAAACCCTTTCTGCTGCTGTTGTTTGCTTCCTTCCCTTTGTGTGCTTACCCGCTACATCACGTCTCGGCTCTGTTGTTTTTTATTTCCCGAGTTCTATCTTTGGTATTCATCATCTCTTGCTCTTAAGGTAATTTTCACCATGTTTTCTGGGAGATTCTCCACTGCCTTGGTTCTCATCTTCCTTCACATGCATTTTGTTACATAAATGTGTCTTGTGGTAATGCCAATTTGTCCTTCCCTTGCCTTCCCCTATTTCCTCTTTCTCATGTTGACATCTGAATTATTGACATAGTTCACCAAGCACATTGCAGAGATCTACGTGAATAACCCCATTGCTTGCTCCTGGAGCCTGGGCTTCACAACTGTCTCTCCTTAGTTGAAGATATCAATCCTGTGCCCATAAATGCCATTTGAGCTTAAATATTAAGAGCATAACGAGTCTCAAGAGCAAGAAGACCCTATAAATGTTGGAGCTGTAAAACTATTTCAGGGTGGTCGGAAACTCCTGTGTGGCTCTACCACAGCGAGTTTCCATCCTGTTTGGTAGCATTAGAGAAACAGTTGATTTGCCATCTAGCTTTGTGTTGTCTTTAACATTTTAGGAAATAGAGGTTTTGTATAATTTTCTTAAAATCTTGGCGCAATTGCTATTGATTTTCTTTACCACCGAGAATCCAAGGCACGGTTTTGTACTTCAAAAATTGAAGTAGAGTTGGTCTACAGACAGCGTCTAAGCCTCAAGAATGCCTTGAGAGAACCTGTGTTTATTGCCTTGTTCCCAATTAACCTTGGGATTCTGTGGCATCCCTCATGCCTGCCAAGCAGATTATGGCTTAGCGG
The DNA here is from genome assembly GCA_021653895.1 of Mastomys natalensis. Taxonomy (NCBI): domain Eukaryota; kingdom Metazoa; phylum Chordata; class Mammalia; order Rodentia; family Muridae; genus Mastomys; species Mastomys natalensis. Next base: position 494,857 of record JAJTUV010000705.1, read on the forward strand.
TGGTATGAAACTCTGCCAATGCCAATGTGTTGCCCAGTGAGCTTGTGCTGACTCAGTGGGAGGACCCCTCTCATAGCAACACGTTCAACAGAGCATGTGTTGCTGGCTACATGGGCACACATGCCCATACCCTTGCAGCCTGTGCTGAGGATACTGTGCACAGTCAATTCATTGAAGTGATACCAATGCTGCTCACTTGGGTATGAGTCCCACACAGGTTGAGGTTGCCATGAATGAATGAGGGGAATTTTTTTTTAAATCTTTTTGCTTAGTAGAATATTCAACAATTCTTAGGTTGAGGCATCCAGATGGACCTAGTGATAAAGAATATGAACACATCAGAAACAAAAACAGAGGACATTTTGAACTTAATCTCAGAATTGTGAGGAAGTGTGAACTCACTTTTTGAAATTGAAGAGAATCTCAGTTCACCAGTCTTGATTCTTTAATGTCTTCGGCACACTCTCTTTCCATTCCAAGGCTGACCCAGAACATTGAAAGCTGAGGCATTCTGCAGCTAAAATCATGACATCACATTTCCTTGCTTCTATTTCTTCAGCATATTCCTATAGACAATTCCAAATGCTCAGTGGAGATGAAGGGAGGACACTAGACCTGGCCACCAAGAACCTTAGTTGGTAGGGTGTGGAGATGGCTGGAGAGTCTTGCATGCATCTCCATGTAAGTCCTTGTGTGACTTCATTGGTGTCCTTGGCTGAGTGGAGTCATAGCACTCCCCTCTTACTTCTTGGCTTCTCTGTGGAACATTATAGGCAACTTTCCTTGAGGTGCTAGCTCAAGTCTCCACTTAAACTCCACCTATAGCCTTCCCTGAAGTCAGCTTTCAAAAAAGAATTTAGAGAGATGAATTTTCAGATATGTGCAAGTATTTTAGAGTAATACCAATGATTTTAATATACGTAGCTGTCAAACAAAAACCATACTAAAAAGCAAACTCTCCAGAGCATTTAAAAAAAAAAAAAAAAACAGAGCCAGAATTACTACACTATGTAATCAGTAGAGGAAATGTTTAAAGAGGGCAACGGGCAACTTAGGGTTTTCTTTCCTTTCCCTCCCACTCACCACTTCTCAAGAGTGTCTACACACCCATAAGCCACAGATTTATCTGTCTTGCTCTCTAGGTCTTTACTGAAATCATTAAGGTGTCATTGAAACAGTTCAGGGACTCACTTGTGCCATTGGAGATGTATCTAATGATTTATATAAGTACGTTGAATATGAATGTCCTTTAGATATGATAGTTTAGTTAGCTTCTTAGCTGGTACTTCTCACAATGAATCTATATCACTTCATCTTTCCACTAAGGATGCTGCCTCAACCAAAACTAATGATCTGCTCCAATATCAATCATTTATCTAGCTGTAAAGCTCTTGAAGTTAAGGTTACCATCTTTATAGCAGTGGTCTGACTTACTGTAGATACTTAATTAACTATTATCCAATAAGCATTTGAGAATTTCCCATATTCTGTGATGCCATAAAAAAAAAAACATAAGACTCCGTTCCTAACTGGAAAAATTTTAGGAAGATAAATTTGACACATGAATATTGAGTCATCAAGACTATTGCTTAAGTACCAAATGAATGAAATAGGTTACGTCAGTGAAGAGGGTAGAGGTAGAGATGGGGGAACATTATAAATAGTTTGTGAGGTTGAAATATTAAGCATGATCTTTTTCTTCTTAGGGAAAAGGCTAATTTGAGGAGATTAAAACTTGGGTGCCTCAAATTCCCCTCCATTCTGAAGTATTGTGTAATTTTAAGCCCTAAAGAATGTCTAAAATGCAAAGAAGGAAGTAATCCTTCCTTCTAGATTCCATCTAAGAAAGGAATGGGAAAAAGCACATTAAGAGGTGAATACAAGTTTCCAGGGTACCTAGCTTTAAATGCTTTTATTCGATTATTTCCATTTCCTGAAAAACCAGGGAGTGGTTTTCTTTCTTGATACTGAGAGTAGAAGAGGGCTTGCATAGCATTTTCTTTGCAACATGTTTTGGGTTGTGAATTCCTTCTACTCATAGCTATACCAGGGGTTCCAAGTGTTTTAAAACTGTGGTTCTCTCAACTGCTACTTTAGATGAGTCTTAAGACACTGTCCAATAAGAGAGGTCAAAAGGGTGTTTCAAGTCATGCAGTCAATGAGGAGTCAGAGATAGATTGACCACATCTTGGCAGCAATGTCACTATCATGGGAAGAGACTCTAACCATACCCACATTCCTCAGAGGTCTGAACTGAGATTCAGGTTATTATTGTGGCAATATAATATGTTTTAATTTCATTTTTCAAAATTTTCCAGTATTCAAAAAGGTCAGGAAAGGGCCCTAATTGGACCGGTCCAGGTACATGAGTCTGCAGTTGAAAGCAAACCAGCAATGTCTCATCTGGTCTATGGCCCTTGGAATCCGGGAAACTTCACCTGTTTAACCAGTCCATAGGTTTTGTTAGCTCCTCCAGTCAGACATAGTTTTCCAGCCACACGTCCTTACATGGCTTTGATTGTTTTAATAAAGCTTGGGTATCTTTCTAGGACCAGTATGTCCTGATATGGTTGCCAAGGTGCCAGCCAAGGGGGGTGGGTGGTATCTTCTGCCTTGAATCTGGCTCTGCTGCAGGGGTGGGGGAGGGGCTCTAATTCTCACAATCCCCAAAGGTGGTTTCCTTTAGGTCATGGCCTGGATATACATGCTGTTTCCTCGGTGAGATGAATGTTGCCTTTGGCTCCTCTCCTCTTCAAACTACTTTTGTTATTCTATTCTTATATTTGTGAGACACTTGAGTAGCCTCATTTTGAAAAGGAGGTGAATTCATCCCTCAGAATCCCCTCGTCATGGAAGACTCTGTATTTATGCATTAGAAATTTTATACATGTGTGTATTTCCACAGCCGACTATCACTCTAAGGTGACAGTAAAACAGATGATTGACATTAGATATTCCTCTTTTTTTTTTTTTTTTTTTAATGAAGGAAACCTTAATTCTATTTGGTCCACTTTTGGTAGCACAGATGCACACAGTTCCAACCCTGGTTCTTTATTACTACCCACAGGCTAAAACTCAAGCTGTAAAGCAAAGCTTGATCCGTAATTAAAGGAGGACCTTGCTTCAGTCACAGATTCGCAGAGGCTGAGCCCGCCAGCTGTGGATCTGCTCACCCAGCGCGTGCCTCTGATTGTGCGGCCCCGAGTTTCTCCCAGTCATTCCCATCTTATTAATGCTTCAGTGTAGCATAAAGCTTCATTCATTATTCATAATAATCCAGTCAGAGGGCACTTGGAGACCTGATAAATTCTCACCTAAGTGACAACGGCTGACAGGGCCTAGGGTTTTATAGCCCTTCCCCTGCCATAGCAAGGAGCTGTGGGCAAAGGTCCAGAATGATCCTCCACTAATGACCAGTGTGATATACGAGCAGCTGCTGATTTTCTGACACAAAGCTCCTTGGCTGAGGCTCCCACCTGCAAGCTGAGAGCCGGAGATGAATATCTGTCAGACTATAAAATGCCGGAACCCGACCACATAGTCTTGGGCATTAACGGGTTAACTCTGAGAACACAAGCAATAAGTCTGAGGAGGAAAGAAGAAAAGCCACGAGCCCAAATCCCATAACAGAATGAGCATAAATTTGGGATTGTGTCAATGGGCCAATTGATGGGTTCTTGATTCTGTAGATTCTAATTTGTGGCACTCGCTCATGATGCTCTAAGATCTGGGAAACTGATTTATAAAAATCAATAGTAGTGTTTTAAAGAGTGCGAATTGCAATTTTCATAAGGGTAGGAACTTTTGAGTCAGTGTTCAAGGCCGCCTTTGGTCTCCCTCGATGAGCGCAGGAACTGTTCTTTGTTCACGCTAGTCCCGCCCTTAAAAGTACGTATGTTCTCCTTCCTTTGTGGCAGCTTGTGTCTCAGAGTGACTGAACTTAGCATGTCTCTGGTCTAGGCTTACATACAAATGTTGACAACTTTGGAGATGTTTTTTATTCAATTTTTTAAAAATTAATTTTAATGTTATGGGTGTTTGCTTCGCTCTGAGTTTTAAAAACGTATAAAATTTTCTTGACTTGTGAAAATAATGGAGGGAAAGTATATCACAGCAAGTGGGGGCTTGACTGAGCACCTGATTCTTACACATGTTCGGCTTCTATCTCCTTCCCTCCTCCCTCTCTCTGTATAGTGTACATGATATGTACATATGCATGTTTGTACGGACAGTTTTATATGTACATATGTGTATTTTCTCACACAGTAGAAATCTGCCTCCATCCATCTGCTTTCTGTGAGGAGTTTTTTTTTTTTTTTCCTTCTAAATATTCTTGCTGTTTTCTATAACTACCCTCCCAGTCACTTTTCCCCAGAAGAGGACTGAATCTATTAGACTTTTTGAAAGAAGAGATAGGCATATTTTTGGGGACTTGCTTTGCCCAACAATTAACTACAGAGTACTCTTTTTATGCAGAAAGGTTTGTAGGCCATGCATTAGAGGAAAGTATGAGGCAGAGTGTGAGTAAGCTCTGTACTGGGAGAGCTGCGATTGTCGCAAAACTAAGATGTTAATTCTGACAGCATTCACCTACTATACAGCTTCTTTATGGAGCTAATTTAGAAGCCATGTGAGGAAAACAGGAGAGTTTTGATAATGGAAATTTAGGCAGGATTGGAGAAGTATAGGGTAGAGGCTAAGGGACACAGATCTGCTCACTTAATGTGTAGATGCAACTTTCAGTGAGCTGGTAGATGCACATACTCAGGTTTATAGCTACGTCCATTAGGGTAACTGTCCCTCACAAGGACAACCACTAACTGTCAAAGGTAAATTCACTTTTTAGGAAGACAAGAATTGTTAACACTGAAATCCATCTTTGGTCCTCTGCCTAGTATCCTGGGTGCCAATGCATTGTTTTAGGTAGTGTCTGTAATTAGATACAGCTTCTCTTACATCCATGAATCAGAATTGTTATTTTCCACTACATATTATTTGGAACTAGAACCGGATATGAGGAATACTCCAAGGGACACAATAGCAACAAGGACAAAAAGACTAGAAGCTCTTCGAGTTCTATAGCCAAGAGGTAGATTTTCTTTTTCTCCTGTGTCAAGTATACGGCTGGACATTAAAAAAAAAAAAAAAAAAAAAAAAAAAAAAAAACAAAAAACAACAAAAAAAAAAAAAAAAAAAAAAAACCTCTTAGAAATACATATTGATCTCTATCTTCAAAGGTCAAGATACAAGCAAGTATTCATATTCAATATCTTCTTTGTCTTTTTGATCATGATAGTCTCGAAGTGAAGCCTACCTACCATCAGTTCCTCTTGTCAGCTTCAACAAATGAAGTGGAATCCATTGCCTCTTCACTTGACTCAGGGATAGCTTTGTGGCTTGTTTTGACCACTGAATGTGGCAAAGAGAAAGGCTGCTTCCGTTTGGACATCAGTCTTCAGTAAAGTCAGTTGGTATCTTCGTACTTTGAGAAGCTTTTTCTGTAAAGCAGAGATGTCTCAGAGACTACTGTGCTGTGGGAAAGCTCAAACTAGCACAGGAAGTCACCAACACAGTGAATGCAGCCTTTTTAGATTGCCAACCAAGCCACTGACTAGTCAAGTCAGATGTGTGAGATGCTCCAGCTAACACTATGCAGAGCAGAATAACTTGCTAAAGGAGCCTGGCTGACCAACACAGTCGAAGTTTCTTTAAACAATCATTAAACTTTTATCCTGCTAAGTTATGGGATGATTTTTAAGTAGAAAGAGAGAACTCAGCACTGAACAGGTCTGCTCTGTCTTTTAATCGAACAGCAATTGCATCTGCTATAAGGCATGCCCTAGATCCTTGCAGATAGAAGAATATCTTGTTCCTTTGAAATGTCATCACACTTGCTGATAATATGCCTTGTCAGACATTGCTTGATACAAAGGTTAGAAGCCCTTCTGTGTCATCAAGGTTTAAATCACAGCACCACCATATACCCATTAAAAGCAAGGCCTGTTTGATTTTCTCCTTTGCACACTTTTTTCAGAGTCTAAGTGTTGTTTGTGTCTTTCACTTACTTAATAAATACTATTATGGATCCTTGACTACTTTATAACATCTTAAATGTCTTTATAACATTTTCATCCTAAAAGTATCTCATTAATTATCTGGCTTAAAAAATTTATACTGACTAAAAATAGTCCTTGAAACCCAACTTACTGATGATGTCATTTGTTCCTCTAGTCCCCCATGAAACAAGTTATTGGAATTCAATTAAAAGTATCTGAAGTATATTCACTTATTACCATCAATATCCACTTGCCCACTGGCAATCCTTGTGTGAGATTTTTAATTCTGTTTGTCGTTTCTTAAACCAAATAACATTAGAAAAAGGGACAAAACTATACTCTAGAGAAAAGGAATAAAGGAATTCAAGGAATTAAAAAAAAAAGGAATTCAAGGAATAAGAGAACAGTCTTCTCAGGGGTATTGTACTGCTTTGTCTTTTAGAAATATAGTGAGTTGTTTGGTTAGTCATTATTTTCCTTTACTGATGAAATTACCAATTTCTTCATGCATATGTCCTGTAGGTTAGTCCTCTCGGTGACGTCCTAAAGAGATGAACAGGGCAACTCATCCTTGGTGCTCGTGTGTCTTAGGAGTTTCTTTAGTCTGTCTATTCCTGCAGCTCCTGTGTAAAAATATGTACCATGGATAATTCTGTTCTTATTTCTCACTCCTCCTTTTCCATCTAGTTTATTTTTATAAGGAAAAGAGCATTGTCTTTTCCCACTGAGTTTCAGCCCTTGTGGTGGGAAACGTTTCCTGCTCTTTCACTGTGACTTGCTGGGAGGGGTGCAGTCTAATGGATCTTTTTCTGAGTGGAATGGAAATGTGTCTTATGAGGAGATGCTCTATCCCTTCACAGAGAAGAAGAAAATGGGCCTTCTCCGGCAGTCATAGCTAAACATATTGCATGAAAATTGCTCACTGGTAATTTTCTTGGGAGAAGATAGCATTTTTGTCTCGCAGGAGCTGAAGGTTATACAGGAAAACTTGTGAGTTGAAATTAAACTTTTGAAACCAGGCCAGTTCATTTCCCCAAACCTCAAAGTGTTAGAGCTGTCTGAGGAGGCTCCAACAATTCAAAAAATGTCCGTGTGGTGAATGGACATCTTCCATGACATATGGCCATGACTGAATGCTGTTTGGTGTGGTTCGTCCCTCCCAGCGGAGACAAAGTCCTCCTCAGAGCACCCACTGTGTACCTCGTCCTGTCTCATCACAGACTACTCTCCATCTCCACTTCCTCCTTTCCTTGTCTTGTTTACTGTAGTCTAATTTTCAAGCTCTTCATTGATGACTCCAGCTATTCTTCTGTGGGTAGTGAGTGGACATAGACTTCCATTTCAGATGCTATAACACAGAAAGATAAAAAATATAGAAGTGACACAGGGTGCTGGTTTCATTTTATTCTATCAAATCCACTGTGATATCTGCACATAAATCCAGGCTGGAGTCCCTTTCATGGCAGGCCATAAGGACAGTTGTTCACACTTTGTGTTTCAGTATGAGGGTCACTTTTCCAGCAACTTCTCATTTTCCCAGTCCTTGCCTTGGGCTAATAGTTAGTTATAAAGCTCCATCTCAAAAATGTCAAACATAATGAAAAGAAACAGAAATCATAAAAGAGAAAGATGGTCACAGTTACCACCACAGGCTCCCCCCTCGCTCAGACTTTGTAGATCCATCATCCAGTTAGAAGGGCAGGCTACTGCTTCCACTGCCCTGGCTACCATGCCCCTCCTAACATCACCGGGGTACTATTTGTCAAAGAACACTTCTGGAAGAACAACATTGCACGACGTGCCGCTGAATAGCAAAAGAAATTGAAGCATGTTTGCTCATTCCTGAGTCTGTTCTCAGCACGATTTATATCAATCCTGAGTTTTTAAAAGCAATGAACTTTTCATTTATAGGGCAAAAGGCCTTCCTCTTCTTTGCCTCATAGATGGGGATATCTAGATTTTAGAACAACACAATACAGTAGAATTGAGAGAAGGGACACAGTATCCTGGTTCTAACCTAGATTTTACCACAGTGAAAAATCTATTATTAGGAAAAAGAATTCAGTGACGATAACTCTAAACCTTGAAGAAGGTCAGCCATATTTGTCTGGAAAGAAGGCAACAGAATGTGAAGGATTCTCTCCCTACCCTGTGCTTTCCTTGTACATATATTCTACTAAGCCCTTCTTATGGACCAGGCATGCTAATATTTATTGAGTTCTATAAGGATAAGCAGCATAGACCCAGTCTCCATCCTCATGGAACTTGCATTTCATCTGAGAAGACACATTTAAGAAAACACAAATCAATTAATATAAAGCTGTTACTCTTGTGAGCGTTGTGAGGAAAGGGACGTCATGCTGTGCAAACACCTGACAAGTTAGACAACAGACCTATGCATGGCCCCTGAGCACTGCTGTTAGTAGATTCCTGTAGATTTCCTGGTAGTTTTTAAATCTTGATGTCATGCTTCTTCTCAGTGAAACTGGGCAGAGGATATGTGTGTGTGTGTGTGTGTGTGCGTGTGTGTGTGTGTGTGTGTGTGTGTGTGTGTGTGTGTGTTCACTGGAAAAATCTCCAGAGGAAAGACACCTGCTGGTGTGTCCTTTCTTCTTCTCATAGAACCTGGATTCTTTCTGCCATGTACTTGATTTTTAATATCAATCTGCTTTGAAGCCAATGAGATTTGCTTTAACTTGTATCTTTAGACTGTCCCTTTCTAACATAGAATTAAGAAAGTAGCACATAAACAAAACCAGTGGTGATGGAGCAGCATAAATTGTGGACATGATAGAGATTTAGGTGATCTGATCTATTCAACCAACTTCAACTCTTCTATTTCTGAAAGACAATCTCAGATGGCTGTTAGTAGCCAGAGGGGCTGTATTTACTGTGGCTTTCTACTTTCTTGGCCTCTTGCATGAATGCACTGAATGTGGTGCACATTCTTTCCCCCACAGGCTCCATGTGGACAGGTTGAGGCATCACCAGACCTGCTGATTTGTGACTTAGCCTCAGACAAATGCTTTCAGCCTTCGTAAGTGCTTATTTGAAAGATGCAATTCGTTTGTTGTCGCTTATTTCTTGTTATATAATAAATACAATCAGTATGAATGTAATATGAGTAATGTTGATGACAGGGAACAATGTTTCCTGAGCGCTTTCATGTTTCTTCTGCATAGTCAGGGTTTTCTGAGGAAAAGAGTTTAGAAACCTGATGTAAAGTATGACGGCCACACTGTCTTCAATGTAGAGACTTGTGCAAAGATGGAGCTAGTGGTCCTTTCTCTCCTGGAGCTATCCAGTTGTGTCCTATAAACAATGAAGTCTACCCAGAGTTACCTGCCTATATCCCCCTGGGCCAAGATCATTGTCTCCAGACACCACTTGTGCTTCCCATTTTATATGAACTTGGATTCCTGTAGTTGCTGAGTTCTTCACTTGGTGTAAAAGCACCACTGTTTACAGAGTGGCATTAGGACCTTATTATGTCACTGTGTGGGGAACAAATAAAATAGCTCATGTATATAGTGAGTAAGAAGTGGTCTTTGCATAGATAATAATGCCCTAATCCCCGAACCCATTGATACTATTTTATTTGTAAACAAAACAAAGCAGAGAGAGCTGCTTTAATGATGTAATGAAAGGTTTTGAGAGGAGGAATTATCCTGGATCACCTAGATAGCCTACAAATGCAGTCCCATATGTGCTTATTTGAGATAAGGGGGAGCTTAGAGGGCTACCCACAGAGGGAGAGAGGAGGATACATCAGAGGTTGGAAGACGCACAGAATGGATTCTCCCTGGAGCCCCCAAAGGGACTGTGGTTCAGCTGACACATTGATTTAGGACAGAAGTTTTGTAAGACAGAAGAAAGGAAAATCTGTTGCTTTAAAACAAGTTTGTGATCATTTCTAATGGTCACCATTGGCAACAAGTGCAGCGAGTCATCGAATCTAGGGCCTAGTTTTTCCTGTTTCTATGTGCATGTAGAATTGCACATGCCTTACATCTGTGTAATAAGACCTTATATTTGTAGTTTTGGAATTCATGTTATTACGGAACACAGAAGATAAGGAAAGACACCAGAGTTGGCAAGATTTATAGGTTTTAAGCCTGGTAGTCATGAGCCATGTTCCTTAGATGACACGGTGACCTGAAGAGCTTAACTGGGCTTTTAACAAGAGAGTTATGTCTGATTCTCTGATACCAGATATTTCAGTTCCATTCCCACCTGAGTCTGATACCAGAGACTTATTCTTACTGGGGACACTATGCTCCTTCAACAAAACCCCTCTCTGTATTCTTCAGACATGGTGAGAAGGCACACCTGTCTTTCACCTATGAATACAAAATCTGCTGTCACCATAGAGCAGCAGTAACGTTTGCTTAGATGTCCTTTTAGCACCCAGAGTTAATCTATATACTTGATACTCCTAAGAGGTGGGAACTTAAGCATTGTCAGTCAGAGAATAGAATAACTGATGGAGGGTTTTTTTTTCTCATCACCAGTGATTTTTTTCCTTAGGATTTTGATAGAATACACATTATGACTCAAATGTTTTTTTATATAAAGAGAAAACGGCAAGAAATTCTAGAGTCTGTCCTCTTCAGGCCAGCAAAAACTCACTAATAAAAAGCAGAAACCATTCCTCAGAGGTTGAAAAACCACTGTTAACACTGAGTTTGTAAAAGGAGCTTTGGCTATAAGGTCAAGGGTGGTTTTCTCCAAAAGTTCCATTGAATTCAGGTCATAGCTGTATTCTATACATAGACCTGTATAGCTTTGGACTATTGTTATTTTTTTCACCCAGACATGTAAGGCATATATAATCTAGACAGACAACCAGTTAGACTAAATTACTTAATGCAATGTAAATTAGTCCACAAGTTCTGGACTGCTCAAGATAGTTTGCAAACACAATACAAACTGCACTCCAACTGAAAGCCTCTGTTTGAGTTCTTTAAAATGTAGAGGAAGTCGGCCTTGTGGTTACTTAGCGAGACGTGTTCCCTCTTTTGTGAAGGCGACAGATCCTCTGTTAAGCAACCTCAGCTAGAGGTTTCTCTTGGCAAAGCTTACATCTAGCATCCCATTAGATAGCCTGGACTAGCTGCAAGGGGTTCAGCGAAATGCTCTCTAGCTAGCCTATCATCAGCAAAGCTCATGCTCCCGAGAATCCTCTTCTTGATGGGCTCTGGTGGTGACGTGGATCTCCAAGTGTAGTTCCTCCAGGCCAGTGTGGGATGGTAACCTCTTAGATAGCGTTAGAGAGTTCCTGCCTTAGCATTCTGGGAAGTTATCATTATTATTATTATTATTTAAATGCAGTGAAGATTCCATCATCTTTTCCACTAGGTATCTGGGCTGAAGACTTCCCGCTATGTTTTTGACCATCTTCCCTGACAGGAACACTGAGTGCTACATAAGAGAGGGACTGATAATTTCTGTATCATCACACAATGCAAAAATTATGATGATAGTCAACACCCAAATGTTGTTGGCCTATGGAAATATTAATTATGTTTTCTGTACTGTGTTAGGGAGTGTGTAAAGTGTAGCGACAGACTGGGACATATGCTTTGCTCTGAAGGGTGTAGAACCTGGCTGGGAAGATTCATCCTGCAGATGCACAGAGATCTAGCAAAGTACACTCGGAAAAAGTATAGAATCCCACATTACAAACATTACTGATGTATGAAGACAGCAAAGAATACCCTGAAAGTACCTAATCTATATTACAAATACTTCAGACTCATGGAAACCTACCAAACTACACCCTGAACGTACTTAATCTCACATCTCACAATGCAGTGATACGTTTTCTAGGATTCAGACCTAATATGCCTTTCTTTTTTTTTTTTTTTTAATTCTTTTTTTATTGGATATTTTACTTACATTTCAGATGTTATCCCCTTATCCCATTTCCCCCCTCCCATCCAGGAACCCCCTATCCCATCCCCCCTCCTCCTGCTTCTATGAGGATGTGCCCCCACCTACGCCCCTACTCCCACCTCCCCATCCTCGAATTCCCCCACACATGGCGTCCAGCCTTCGTGGGACCATGGATCTCCTCTCCTACCTATGCCCGAACAAGGCCATCCTCCCTTACATATACACCTGGAGCCATGGGACCCTCCCTAAGTGCTCCCAGGCTGGTGGTTTAGACCCTGGGGGCTCTGGTTCGTTGGGATTGTTGCTCTCCTCATGAGGTTGCAAACCCTTTCAACTCCTTCAGTCTTCACCCTAACTCCTCCATTGGGAACCCCATGATCAGTTCAGTGGTTAGCTGTGAGCATCTGCCTCTGAATATGTAGGACTCCTGCAGACCTCTAAGGACACAGCTATATTAGGCTAGGGATTACAGAATGCTATACCATGTATAAGAAGCAAAGAGGAAAACTTACAACTCTTTGTATTTTAAAGTGAACAATGGAAGAATAAACAGCTGGAAATAAAACCACATACCACGAATTAGACAGCAAAGGGGGGGCTGGAGCTTTTCATACCTACATTTCTCCATAATGTTTGTATTGATTATTTGGGAATTATACATCATGAACCCTAGCACATTCACTTCCCAGACCTCTCAGCTCTGCACCCCAACCCTTCTGACTCCCTCCTGGAAAAAGAAGAAGATAGAGAAAACAACAACAATAACAACAACAGCAGCAACAACAACAAACCAAGTCCAGGTCGTGGACTTGGCCCATATACTCATTAGAGCATGACCAAACTCCTAGTAACCAACTCCTTAAAGAAACCTGAGTCCTTCCCCACCTGTAGCCATCAACTGTGGAGATCTCCACTTCAGCATCCTTACTGCAATTTTTAGTTCTCTTTAGGGGCTTTCTGTCTAGACTATTACCATTTTTTGTGGGAGCTGGGGCTGGGTAGTGGGATGTCTTAGTTTGGGTTTTACTGCTGTGAACAGACACCACGACGAAGGCAAGTTTTATAAAGGACAGCATTTAATTGGGGCTGGCTTAAAGGTTCAGAAGTTTGTCCGTTATCATCAAGGCGGGAACATAGCAGCATCCATGCAGGCATGGTGCAGGAGGAGCTGAGAGTTCTACATCTTTATCTGAAGGCTACTAGCAGAATACTGACTTCCAGGCAGCTAGAATGGGGGTCTTATAGCCCACGCCCACAGTGACACACCTACTCCAACACGTCCACATCTTCTAATAGTGCCACTTCCTGAGCTGAGCTTATGTAAACCATCACATGGGGGATAGGAGTATGAGGTGGGGTTAGAGTTTGGAGAAAAGTTGGGGGTGGGTAGCCTTCTATGTCTTTTCTGCAGTCCTCAATTCCATGGCAAAAGTAGCTTTCTTGCCCTTTAGAGTCAGTGGGAACATGGATTTATACATGGTTTCTGGAGACAGCATAGACTACTGATGGTTACATGGTTTTGAGCGTCAGTACACATCATGGACTGGATCTCAGCATGATTTCCAGTGGCAGTAGAGATGACAAACAAAAAAATGCTGATACTATCATAGCCCTGCATAATAGCAGAGACCAAGGAAATCAACATGGCCTCAGGTAGCAGCAAAGGCCCTTCACATCACACAGCACATAGACATTAACATGGCTTCAGCCTGCAACAAAGTCCACACAGACATCTACATAGCCTTCGGTGGTAACCCAGATCATGAACAGCAACATAGACTCCAGCTGCAGTAGGATCAAGGACCAACACATGGCCCTCTGCAGCAGCATGGACCCAGACAACACCATAGCCTCAGATGGATGCACAGGCTACTCACAACATGCCAACCCCACACCCACCTAGGAGAAAGCATGACCCTCTGATCTCAGTGTGGCTTCAGGAGTCTGCCCAGACAAAGAACATCTATTTGGCCTTTGTTGGTAACTCTCAACCAGGGACATCAACACCTTACCAGGGACTGTAGGACCATTAGCAATGGGTTCCCAGAAATTCCCTTTACACTGTCTGTTCTGGCAGCATCAGATTCATCTACATATCCTGACTTCTCCACAAAGGTTACAACTTTGCTCTCCATTTCTTCAGAACTGAGACACTGTGGAACTATCTCTTCATGATTTGTTCCCTCGACAAGCTGAACCATTGCATCAAGTCATTAGTCTGGTTCAAAGATTTTGGTTTGGAGCACACCATCAATACTGGACTACTGCTGAGACTCAGTTCAGATATTCTGAGGTTGCTAGACTCTGGTGATCCTGCAGCTCTGCTTCTGCAGGACTGTCTTCTTCATGAGCTCTGGTAGCTCATAGATGGGGTAGATGTTGCAGTGGACTAAGTCAAAATGCTGGGTCTGGGCCTAGATGGTAGGTAAGTTTCTTAGCTGCGGGCTCCCCCACCCCTTCCTCCAGCGTCTGCCACAGCCGACCAGGCCCCACGGCTTCTGGTACCTACATTTATAGCTGCAAATGGCCATTTAATATCTTATGAACTTAAAATCAAATCAAAATCAAAGACTTTTTCCAAAATTAAAAATAAATTGAAACAAGAATAACTTACTATACAGTAGTTTACCAAAATAGCCTTATGAGGGACCAATATTCTGTCTCTTTAAACAGTATTTACACTGTTCAAACCTAAGACTAAGGGGAAAAAACAAGAAATCGTAAACTCTGATGAAGGATTCACTAGTCATAATGTAGGTGTTAATTATGTTAGAAAAATATATGTTATGATAAAGTAATGTAGTTACAATATGTTTAAGAATCAATTTTCAAAGTAAGAAAAATTCAAATATAGACAGTAATACTGAGGTAAAATACTCATCATTGTATAATTCGAATAGAAAGTATTAGCAGGAACTCAGGTTTCCATTCTTTATGAAAAACTCCGCTACATTTCTTATTTCTCACCATTAAATTGTAGCACACCTACAACAATAAATAGCTACAACATAATTGTTACAGCTACCTGTAGTAGTAATTATTAAAACTGCCAAATTTGTGGCGGTAAATCTCCGACCCAAATAAGACCAGTAAAGGAAAACACAACTCAATAATTATGGTATAAATTGCACACCTAGATTGGGCAGATTTACCACTACACTACTCTAATCCCCGGCTATGAGATCCCTTATAACTTGCGGTTTATCCAGGCCAAGTGGTTGTCCTTCCAGCTCCTCCATCATTGGCTTCCTTCTATTGACAGCTTCCTTCTGCTTCGACTTCCTCCTGCTTCTACCTCTGCCTCTGCTTCTGCTCTACCTTTTATATCGAATTCCTCTCACTCTCTCCTCCCCTAAGCCTTTTTCTCCACCTCCCCTTCTACTGCCCAATCACTGGCTCTAGCCTTTATTTGACAGGTTTTAATTGGACAGAAGGTTTACAAGACATCATCTGTGTATAGATTCAATCATCTTCTGCAGCCCCTCCCAGGAAAGTGAAACTAGGATCAAAATACAAGGCTGGGGCTATCCACTGGAACTAGGATCAAAATACAAGGCTGAGGCTATCCACAACAGCTACCCATCCTTGTTATCTTTTTCTGTCATGTGACCAACATCAAGACCAGAAAACCCTATTCCTTTCTTTTGAAGACATTACAAAGATATCAAGGAAAGTCATAAGCAATTTAGTGAAACATAACTATCCATTAGTATAGTAGTCTCTTTTTAATGAATAAGTAAATGTAAGAATAAATTAACACTGCCATTATGTATAACCTAAAGTAAGTGTTTACCACTCTAATGGCAGTGGGATGTGGGACAGAGAGTCTAAAGTCTCATGCTGTAGCCAGCTTATTCACAGCATCAGGCAATTTATACTCTGAGAGTTAAGAAGAATATCAAGGACAAGCTGCATGTGGCAAAACATGTTTTTTCTTTTTCATAGCAGCATGTAAACAAATACCAATAAGCAGTCGTAATTAATAATTTGAAGTAAACTTACTTCTTTCCACTACACTGGGGAGAGGCACAAAAGCACATTGCAAGAACCATTCTGTGTTTCTGCAGATACCGAGGTCACAAGATCCTTGTTTTCTTGGAGTTTTCTCACAAGCACTCTGAATGCCCCTCACACAGCTCCATTCTTAAACTGTACGATGAAAGGGTTTTAAGTCTATTATTATTTTTCTTTTTTTTTTAAATGACAAATATTTAAGATTAAGTTTTAATTGAAAAAGTAATACATTGGGGTAGAGAAATTTTACTCTGTGAAAAATTTCTTTAGGGAAACAAATGTCAAGTATGATAAATGTTATCACTTTTTTCTTTTACTGAGGGAAGATCAAGAAGCTAACAGTCAAAAAAGAAAAGAAGGGAAAAAAACCAATAAACCTGAGAAGGAAAGAGATTATTTCAGTTTATATGTTCTAGTCCACGATGGAGGGAAGCCAGGTAAGAATGGACACCAGAGTCTGAAGGAAGACTAATGGAAGGGACTCTACTTTTCTGGATTGCTTCCCCTGGCTGGCTCAACTACCTTCTTAAGCACAGTAGGCCCACCTGCAGAATAATGGCAACTCCCACAGTGAGCTGGGCCCTCCTCTACCAACTGGCGATCAGGAAAATGCCATCCAGACATGCTCATACGCCAATCTGACAGAGGCAGTCCCTTAATTGAGGTTCCCAGGTGACTCTAGGTTTGTGTCAAGTTGACAAAGACTAACTAACCCATGTGTTGGAGAGATGAATCAGTGGCAAGAACACATGCTGCTCTTGCAGAGGACCCAGGTTGTAATTCCAGCACTGTGATGTCCTCTCACATCCGACTATAACTCTGGTTCCAGGGAATCTGATGACCTCTACAGACATCAGGCATGTATGTGCATTACATACATATATGCAGGTAAAACACCCAAACATATATAAGATACATAAATAAATGTATCATATATTACAAATAAATACAATAATAGTATTATAAAATATTATTTATAATTAATTATTAATTTTTTTAGCTTTTAATTTTATTTTGTTACATTTTTATAATTTATAAATAGATGAATAATTTATATATAATATATTATAGAAGGTATTATATATAATTAATAATATATTATCATTATAATTTTAAAAATATTATTATAAAAGTAAAATGAACAAACATTTTTTAAGAAGCCACTAACCAGCACAGACTCTAATGTGATTTCTCACTGACAAAACCCAGGCCTGAAGTGGCTGATTCCTAACTGGAAAGGGGAGGTATACATACAAAATAAGGCTTCTCAGAAGCAAGGACACTATCAAATACTGTCAAGATAAGTGAACAAGGCAAAACAAAGTCAAATATGCAGAACACCTTAAATGCATGGCCACTACCCAAAGCTGGGATAATTTCATCATCAGGCCAGCAGAAGCTTTAAGGTGATTATCAAATGAAACAGAAAAATCAATGAAATTATAATAATTGTGTGGTTGTCATCCAAGTAAAATGCTGAAATTAAAAAAAAAAAAATCCTAAAACAAGAACTCAAACTATTCCAGACAGAGTCTTAGATAATAGAGACCTCTCAGGGTGGGTGGTGGCCAAACCTTCAAGAACATTTAGTCAACATTTTCAACCCAAATCAAACTTACAGGTGTAATGAAGAGCTTATAGGAAACAGAGACTATTCAATCTCATTTGGTGAAAATTTAAAAATTCACATGATGGAATTATAAGAAAATGATGCAATCACTCTATCGCCATGAGCACTGATTAAGAAAAAAGTGATGTTTACACTTAGGGAGACATGGGTGATTAGTGAACCAAGGGACATATGTGGGTACAGACTTGTGACCACAACCATCAACCCCTCCCCACACTACCGCAGTTGAGACATCAAGGAAAACTGAAACACAATTATTACTTTATGAGGAGATGATACCGTTACATTGGGGTTATGAGAGGTGGCTATAAAGGACACCTTAGAGACAAGAAACAGATGAAATAAAATCATGGCAGAACGTTACACCTCAGCACGGGCATCTCCAATACATCTTGTTTTGTACTTTCCTCTATGTTTTAAATTTGCTCTCCCCCAAAGAAAAAAAATAAACAGGAATAGTATTGTATACTTGTGTACAATTTTAACATATACAGATTAAAGGAATAATGCTGTCCTTTGAGGTACTTTAAACGGATACACATTAAAAGAATTCTCACTGGAGCATGTGCCACAAATGGGCTTTCTCATAGGTGTTGGTAAAAAATGTAAATGTAACCAACAAACGAAGGTTCTGAAGAGAACATGGAAGACCAAGTCTTCTGAGACTGCACACTGCCCATTTATGCAGCCCTGTAGGATAACTAGGCACACGATGAATTTTGTTAATATAAATAAAGTCTGCAGTGTGTATCACATACTGTAGGCGCAAATGCGCTTTCTTCCTGCAGACTTAAGTCTGCGTTTATCTAATCCTATCTAATCTTAAAGACACATAGCCCAAACCATGATATATCCTTTTTCAAATGTGAAAATATAGAGCTGGAAAGGTGGCTCATCACTTAAGAGTTCTTGCTGCTCTTGGAGAGGCTCCAGGTTCAGTCCCCAGCACGTCCTCCATCCTCAGGCAACTTGAGCTCCAGGGACTTTGACAGCCTCTCCTAACTTCCAAATGTACATTAGCTCACATAGGCACACATACATATACACACACTATACATACATACATACATACATACATACATACATTCATACATACATACATACACAAATACATACATACATATATACATACAACATTCATACATACATACAAATAATTTTTCAAAGGTCTTTTGAAAATAAAAAAAACAAATCTCGTGATTCATGTGGGATTTTATATGACAAGAGCCTGATTCATTCATTATTTCCTGGGATACATGATATTGAGAACAGAGGAATATTATTTCTTTTATGCATCTTCTAATATCCAATTAGAAACAGTTTACAGTTTTTAAGGAAGATTTTTGCTTGCCTTAAAGAAGGCATACAGGCCGGAGAAGTCATCTGCTTGTATAGGTCAGTGGCCTTCTACCCCTGACATTCTAGTTACTATGACTCGCTTGTATCCTTATGATTTTGTTTGCAGTGAGTCAGACGAGAGAAACATATATTGCATTTATTTCTCAAATTGCCGTATGAAATGCTGGGTCTGGGCTGTAGCACCATTAAGAGAGTTCCCCACCTACATACAGTCCACAGAGCCATAAACAGGTGACTTTATTTGCTTTGCATTATGATTTGAATATGGCACCATTGACACTATATTCAAACTCTCTTTTATTACAGTTGTAGTTTGGACAGATCTCTCCTTTCTCCAGTTTGAGCTCTCTTCTGCTTTACCTTCTACATTTTATACTTCCCACAGAGGGAGCAGGAAATGGTTCACAAGGGATGGAAGTTATTCTGTTCATTAAGGAATCTCAGAAGATAGAAAGAAAATGTCTTCAGATTTCTGGCTGGAGTACTTTACCCTGCCTTTGGCAAGTAAAACATAAATATTATTACCTCACATTGTATTTTAAATGTAAAGCTATGGATACTTTTTAAACTGAATGACATATTTCACTAATTTGAAAAGGCAATCAAATTGTGTAAAAGCATGTCTTTTTAACATCTATAATGTTTGCAATAAACATTTCTACATTTGGAAGTTGTTTGAGTCTCATGGGTGAGCATGCTGTGTTCATATTTAGAGTATTTTTTTAAAAAATGAATTATGAAAATACAGCGTAACATTCACACAGCTACTCTACAGAGAGCTGTTCATAGGGAAAAAATTATTTTACTTTTTCTTAAAGCTTAGAAACAACAACAAACTCTGCATTATGCCCCAGCTGAGGCTTGAATAATGAAATGAAATAAGGTCATCACTGTAGTGACATCTCCCTGGAAATGTCACCGCATTTTGTTGCTAAACACAACAAAGACTGTGGGTTTGCATCCGTAATTCACCTGTCTCCTGCAGGCACTGTGAACTTCCTGGGACTTTTTGCATTTTTTTTACCCCTCCAGTTTTCCTTTATGGAAACTGAGCCTGAAGGGAGCAAACTTCAGAGATTGACTGTGTGCAAGTCAATAGAGCCGGGAGTATCGCCAGCCTGCTCTGAAATCCCAGCCACAAGATGGGGAGACGAGACTCAATCCATAGGTCAGCCTGGTGATCACTTGCCTTTGGGCCTTCAGACAAATTTTAGCAACTGGAGAACCCTAAGGAATGCTGATCTGGTGTCTTTCTCCTAACTCCCCAATTTGAAAAGGAAAAATATAACACGCCACTGCTCTCGCTGGTGTGTGCAAAGAAGTTTTAGTCTGACTTTGTGACTTCTCACTTCTGTAAGAATATTTTCCCAACTCAATACCACATCAATATTCTTCTCTGTCCTCCTGCCTCAGTGTACTTACCTTTCTGCTAAATCCCTTACCTTCTACCCAAATCTTTCCTTTTACCTTAGTACATATTATCTAGGAATTTTTCCATTATGGGAGTAATGCAAATAATAATGATGATGAGGAGGAGATATTATACATGTAATAAATACAGTACTAATATTATTATTAAAACCAACTAGAATAAATCATTCCCATATACATGTTTACATTTCTGATAGTTATTGCTTTCAAGAATAAGAAACTACTTTAGGTATATTTCTAATGTTATCTTGTTACCTAAATTAAAGAAATGCAGACTCAAGAAAAGTGTCTTCACTTAAAATTTAAATATGTTGATCACTATCAGGAAGCTGTTGATTAATAGATTTATATCAAATTGGAGGGTTTCCCTGGCCTTCAGTCTTAATTGGTATTTTCAATAATGATTTGGAAGAAGATAGAATTTTTTTTTAATAACATATTAAGAGTAAAGAGACTGTTATGTATCAGCATTGTTTTATTTATTATTATTATTTTATTTTTGTAGAGACAGGATTTCTTTATGTAGTCCTGGCTATCCTGGAATTCTCTTTGTAGACCAGGCTGTCCTTTAACTCACAGAGATCCACCTGCTTCTGCCTCCAGAGTGCTGGGATTAAAGGCATGTACCACAAAGCCTGACTCCCTTTCCAGTTTTTAATTTTGCTTAACTCAACACCCCGAGCGATTTGTCTTTTTAGCTGCTATCTATAACTGCTTTTAACCACTACTTGCACATCCTTCAGAAATCTCAATTCTCAATGGAAGCAGGTAAACAGCCATGGATTCGTATTGCTAGTTTGTGGATGTGAGGGGTGACGGCAGCCACACTTCTTTCTATAGGTGTAACTCAGCAAATCAGCTGTGCACACATATGAACACACTCCTTGTCTCTTCCATACATTTCTCTAAAGCATATAAATGATTGAGGTGTTCCTTGCTGATTCCTCAAGGAATTAAAAGTGGCTCACTAGTAGTTTCTAAACAGTTGATAATATCAAAGTGAGTTTGTTTTCAACCCAGGCAGAGGACCCAACAGAGGTCACAAAGAAGAGGTTCTAGTATGTCTGTGAAGCGATTGGGAAACTGGGCTTTCACAACCTCTGGAAGGCTGCTTTCCAAAAGGAGGATTTTGTGGAGATCAAATAGCCTATGTTCAGCTGAACAAAGCAGGTCAAGGGTTTGAAGGCAAGGGCTCAGAGAATCCGGAGAGGCAAACTGGCATTTCATACCATGATTGTAAAGTATCTTAAGCAAGTTTGTGGAGGTAAATCAGGGAGTTGCTTGCAGCTTGTTTTATTGTGCAAGTGATTCCTGGAGTGTTGCATTCCCACTGTCATAGGCAGTGAGAAATGTTGGCTTGGACAGTAATCTGTGAAGGTGGTTTTCATCATCGAACTTAAGCTCCGATGAAATAATAAAGAGCAAATAAGGAAACAGAAGTAAATAAAGTCCAAGTGTGCATAGGCCTGAGTCTAAGCTATGAAGTATAACTTAACTAGTCACATTCAAGATTAGATATGCTACCCAAGCAAACAATGAAAGTGGTCGGATTTAATACTAATTAATTTGCTGTCTTTAGGAAGGAGAAGTCTGAGCTAAAAATTTGACTATAAATTCTGAAAGTATATAATTAGAAGTGGCGCATACTAATTCAAGATGAGTTGGCTAACAATCTACTATAGAGTATATTGAGTAATAGTGTGACTCATATGTAGCTTATTCATGCATCCGTCTTTCTGTCCAACGGTTGATGAAGCTGCTTAGCTATGTGGGCACATTATGCTTCCTGAGCTATAGCTACCAGAAGCAACCAAGTTAGTTCTATCCTTGTTTCTAAAAACAGTATTCAACAAACCCAAGTGGGAAGAAATTGCCTTAGGACTTCTATGCTCTATTTTAGTCCGAAAGCATGGCCTTCCTGGAGGACAGAATAGTTGAAAGCAGCTGCTTAGTAAAGTGGAGTGCTGATACATTTAAGAAAAGAATAAAATGATATAATATGTATTTATAGGGTTGCTAATTATTGGTAATCTTATACCAAACATGAGACTTGAGTCTGGATTTCAACCAAACTAGAAGGACTTTGAGGGCTATTTGATTGTTAAAGCAGGGTCATGGCTTACACAGGGTTAGCTTAACAGGAGTCTGTTAAGTCTTTCTTCGTAGGGTGAAGTTGGAAAGTACTCTGAGCTCTGTACACTCCCAAAGAAGGCATGCTATTGGAATAGACTTTTAGATAGCAATACCAACCATGTCAAGAGCACTGAGGCATCACAACTCTAAAGGATGGCTTGATGGAGTAGACATTTCACAGGACCAGAAGCAGGGGCCCATTCAGGGAGGAGCCACAGCATGGAAATGTTACCAGATGACTGAGGCTTGGTTGGTAGCTTAGCTTTATGTACCAATGACTACAGAGCTGTGGGTTTAGAACAAAGCCACTTGTTCATGACCCTGGCTGTTTAGACTTGACTCTGTATGTACCGTGGAGACTTTAAATGATTTTAAATAAAATGTAGAAGATAATGTTCAGTACAAAATGGTGCCATACGTATCTGAAGACGAGCATACATTATGGACATATTTAATTCATGTGGGACCCAGGATGATGCTCCCTTGATTCTTTACAGATATAAAGAAGTACAGAATACATGGGAGTAAGGCAGCAATGAAATGGAGCTGTCATGGAGATAAAACTGGCTATACTATAGGTGAGAAAATAAAAGTGAACCTTCCATTCAGGGCAGGCCATAACTGGCATCTCAACAGTTGCCTATATCTTACAGTGTTTGGAATATAACTAAGTTAAAAAAAGAGAGGGTCATATACTAGAGAGGATTCCTCTACATAATGCATGCATTTTCACTGAGAGAAAATTTATTTCTCCTGCTTATGCCCTGTGATGAATATTCAAGCTGGTGCATGAAGTAAAGGACATGAGAAAAGTTGGGTGTGAAACATGATGGAGGTCAAAGTTATGAGAGAGAGAATGTTGTCCATGTTGAGCCACTGTACTGACACTGATGCTTAAAGCAAAAGTGAAAAGTCAAAATTGATGTGAGTGTATGATGCTCAGTTAAAGTTTGGAACTCATAGAGCCTGATATGCCTGTTAAACATCTAAGAGTCAAGAGATCTGACAGAAAATAGATCTTGCGTTACAGGTTATATGTATCCAGAAATTAAAATGGAACCACTATCTAAGATGTGACAGTACAGTACATGTCACACTGACTTTCTTAATTTATTTATTTTGATTGTGGTATATGTGTGCATACGTGTGTATGTGTGTGTGTGTGTGTGTGTATGGATATGGTCATGTAGTTGCCTGAGTCTGATGTTGAGTGTTGAGACAAGGTTTCTCATCAACCCTGGAGCTCACTAGTTGGACGACACTATCTTATCAATGAGCTTTAAAAATCCACTTGTCTCTGTTTCCACATTGCTGGCATTATAGGTGCATACCACCCATATTAGGATTTTTATGTAGAGTCAATCGAGCCATCCCTTCAGCCCAACTTTAATAATTAGAATTGCTCTGAATAAGATGGACTGAACGGAGAGTTACTTGACTGCCTAACTGTTTAACTCTTTCAGTCTGAAGTAGAGTGAGCACATGCCTATGATAACATAGAGACAAATGTCGAGCTGGAGGCAGTGGGATTCCAAAATCCCCAGCTGATCCTTGTTAAGGACTTAACGATTTATTAAGCTTTGCCCACTGACATATTGAAAGCGACAGTTAACAAGTCAGCACACCCTCTCTTTAGGTCCAGCAATGTTCAGTTCAGGCACAGATTTTTGAGTCAAGCCAACTTTTCCACATTTTCTCCTGACATCTCTTTGGGTAGTTGACATTGCAATGCTTTTATTTCTCCATTATTAATATGGAACAAAGATGTTCCCACACTATTGAGCTTTATAAGATTTTTCTTTTTAAAAATTTTTTGGACAGTTTCATATATATTCATGATGTATGTGGTTACATTCAACCTTCCATACCTTCTCTCATCCCACCATTCTTTCTGAACCCCTTCATATTCCCAACTAATAGGTCTCCTACACTTTTATCTTTGTGTGTGTGTGTGTTTGCTAAGGCTAATTAGAGTGCTTCTGTAAATATGGATACGGGGTTATTTGCTAGAGCTTGGGTAAATTACTCCTGAAGAAAATTAGAACCCCCCCTTACATCTGTGACCATTACATGCCAAAAACTCCTTAGAAAGGAGTGGTGCTTTGTAAATACTTTCTCTATCCACAATGGAATATTAAAGGGCCCAATCATGCACTGGTCTTAGACAAGTATCCATAGCTTTAATGTGCTTCTGATGGCTGTTCACAGATGCTTATGGCTTGAAAACTGCTTCTCTACAGAAACTGTGCCTACCAAGATTAGCTAAACTTGCCTTCTTGGTCAGCTGTTGTCAGTAATCCCTCATCCCTATCCATCGGTATATAGTAAGTACCGTGCACTGTCACAGTGTTGGGATTCCTCCATCAGAGTGAGCAGAACCCACCTGAAGTCAGCTTTCCTGCCTTGTGTCTCTGTGTGTCCTTTCTTCAGTCTCCTGCCACCCGTACTCAGGGATCTGGGATCCAAACTATGTAAGAACAAGGCACCTATTACTTTGGGAAACAGTGCTATGTACCCATGCCCATGCAGAATACTTCTGTTCCAACTTGTTATATTATTATTATTATTATTACTACTACTATTACTATTATTTTGTGGGGGAAGTAGGTGAAAAAACATCTTTCCACATAGTCCTGGCTACCCTGAAATTCACCCTGTAGGCCTATTTTAGAAATAAAACAACTGGGTGAAAAAGTTAGGTAATCATCCTGCAGAGGCAAAGCTGGACCTTGTACCTTTGTACTGCTGACTGATCACTGTGATATTTGAGGGTTCTTTCATGATGTCCCTGGTCCCCTCTCTGTATAGTCACATATTATGTGCAGTAACTGTGTGACCAAAGTGTTTTCAGATGTGCTTTTAAGAAGGACTTGGCTGCTCTCTAACACTGGATGCATTTTACTTATATAATGTCATCATCATTGACGCGTTTCTATAACTACCACACACATATGCTATTTCTTGACTATCTGAAACAGTAAATACTTCTTTTCAGAGTGTGGTCCTTATTAGTTGAGCCCATTACATCCTTATATCAATTTTAATGTTATTATTTATACTGTTAATTAAGGAATAATGTGTTTCTAGATCTATTTATTAAGCGATAATGACAAAAGTGGTTTTCTGAAATCCATGTGTTAAATGTGACTGTTTTGTAAGTAATTCCTACTTTCAAATTCTTTTTAGGTGTCTTGCTGCCTTTGGAAATGGATTGGAGTGGCTTATTGATGAAGTCCAACTTAGGATGAGATTTTACCAAAGAAAACATGGCTTCCAAAAAAAAAATGCAGAATGTCCATGGCTTTTAAAGAACTGTACGTGGACAATGAGTCTGAGATTTTAGCAATTAAAGAAAAAGGAGAGTCTAATGGAGCTATTAAATTTCTCAGCTATTTAACAACACACAGATAGTGCACTGAAAATGCTAGGATAGTTTTTTTCTACTGGTTTAGATATCTTCTCTATAAAATAAAGACATTACAAAACAGGCTCTCGCATAGTCCTAGGGATTGGAGAGAGAGTAAGAGAACAGAATTCCTGCTATGTTTACCATGAACTGGGAATGTGAACATTCATAAAATATTTATATAGTCAAATGAATCTGGGAGAATAGCTCTACTGCTACCAGGGAATGTCTCTCTGACCCAGAAAGTATGGTGTCTTCTCATGTTCTGGTTCACTTGTGTCATTGTCTGAGCAGAAATCTTCTCTGTTCACTTATTTGTTTCACTCAGTCCTTAATATTCATTCCACATACATTTCATAAATAGCAGATACGAAGCATGGTTAGTTTGCTGGATAGGCAAAAAAACATATTACCATAACCTTTACTCTCTGTGGAACCTGTTACATAATGAGGAACCAGTTGAGGCCAATAAAGTCTTATAGTGATTTGATAGACATCATGGGATTCTGTAGAGGTGAACAGAGTGGAAAGGCTATGTAGATTACCAGCTTAAGGACCCAAATTCTATTTACTCCTCTTAACAACCCTAGTCAATCTCAGAGAAGTCAGGGCAGCTGGAGGTTGGAGCATCTGCTCACCATGCATCAGAAGTTAGGAAGTAGTGTGATGACAGCCACTGGTCAGCTCTCTTCTTCCATTTATACAGTCCAGGATTGAGATCAGAGAAGGGTGCCTCACACAGCAGGTGAGAGGTCCCATCCCAGTCTATGTACTCAAGATAGTCCCCTAAAGGGACACCCAGAGGCCCATCTGACAGGTGATCCTAGATTCTATCAAGTCAGCAATAATCACAACCATCACAAAAGATATGTAGGTGTAGCTCAGAGGCAGTACCCAACTGTTTCCCCAAATGATAATAAGATCAATGCCCAAACCAGATTCCAGTTTCTTGGAGTATAAGTGTTCCAACATAGAGGAGATTTTACTCCTTGGACACATGGATGTTCTATGATACAAAAACTTTAGCATTGTTCCACGTCTCAAAGCATCATCAAGAACAACTGTAACAAACAAACAAAAACTAAAGACCACATAACCAAGTCCCCTCAAATTTAATGATATATGAAAGATTTTGGGACAATATTTTTTACTCTGTCATTCACATGATCCTGGGAAAGCTGATGTTTCTATTTCTCAGATGAGGGAATTGAGCCATGGAGAGGTTAAATGATTTCCTCAAGCTATAGGATTACACATGGGTGTGGTAGGCTGTGGAAATGCTGACCCTTGGGAAAACCACAGATATCTCTCCTGTCCTCTCTACACTTGGCATGTGGAGGAGTCACATTTCTACCCTCAGCTTCATACATTCTATAACTGTTGGTAATACTCAGAATTAGCAAGCTTCTCATGTTTGGAATTTTGTTCCTCCTGATGTAGTATACCTAAAGATAGGTCCATCTTTCCTTAGATTTTTGAGTATTTAAAAGATAACAGGTTGATGAGTTTCCCTTCAAATATCTGCTCATTTAATGAAGCTATCCCCCTACACCTCTGTAACTCACTGTCAGTTACTCTTAACCTTCCCAATGGTTTAATCCTTTAATATCGTTCCTCATGTTGTGGAGACCCCAACCATAAGATTATTTCGTTGCTACTTCATAACTGCAATTTTGCTGCTGGTATGAATCATAATATAAATATTTGATATTCAGAATATCTGATATGTGACCCCTGTGAAAGGGTCATTCATCCCCCAGACAGGTCATGACCCGCAGGTTTGAGAACCACTACACTATGTAATACCAAGTGATCTTGAACACCTGATCCTCCTGCCTCAGCTTTACAGGACTAGAATTGCAGTTGGGTATCACCATGTGAGACATTTGGTCCAGATGTATGGTTTTTTTCTTTGCTTTAAAGGAGGTTAAATATTTTGTGTTGAAGCAAAAGATGTCTACCCACATCTTGCTTTAGTGATAAACATCAAATAGTAGTAACATGTGTCATGAATTTTCAAACAATGTGCTCACAGTTGGAAATATTTGCTATACAAGTTGCTGCAAGGGGATTGATAATAATGTCTATATTTTTGCTTGTTTATAACTTTATTATAAAGTCAGCAAATGTATATTATGTAGAAATATGGGCATTTAATATAGTTCACTGTTTAACTAAGCTTACTTTGTAGCATTGCTTACACAAAGAGTTTCTGAATGTACTTTGTCTCTCTGACATATTTTCTCATCCTGAAGGACAAACTAGATAGGAAGGTGGTAGTCTTTTTTTTTTTTAAATCTATGTTTAAATATGTCCAATATCTGGCTTACTATATTTATAGCAAGCAAAAGTTTCTAAAACATATTAATATTTTCAAAGACTATTTTAGTAACTTTTGTGAACCAAGAAATTTTCTGATAGTCTAGAAGTTTATATGCAGGTAATAACTCTAGCTCTGGAAATCTTAAGTGTTTTTTAATGTAGAAAGATGAGCAAAGGTTTATAGAAGATAAGAGTGGCATAGCCTGATACTCTGTAGGACCCAAGAGCTAAGAAGATGAGCGCTACATACTCTGCCACTGTTGAGCACCTAAGAGCTATGTTGACCAATATCTATAACTCTTAGATGGTGAGAGACCCTTATACAGAATTAAACTGGGAAAATAAGGTTTTCTGTTTTGTTGTTGTTGTTTTCTTATTCTTAACTGAAGTAATGAACTTGGAAGATAATTTGAAACTCTGATAACACCCCAGCAACTGCTTCTGGGAGTGCTTTGCTAAGACAAAGAAGCTAGTAAATCAGATATAATGACAGAGAAAAAGTCACAGAGAATGCAAGCATGGAGCACAGAGTGCTAATTGTAAGGCGGGCCGCCAGCATGCCGAGCACGCACAGAAAGTACCTGAGGTCTGAGGTCCTCTGGAATACATCTTTGGTGATAACAACACAGTCCGCAACAGGGATACTTTTATATTTATTTTATTTGCCATTATTGCCAGAGGCCTCAAATCCCACATAGTCAAAATCTCCATTCACTGCTGCCTGCTGGGCATTTAACAAGGGCTCTTGTAACAGGACCCAGAACAAGTATGAACATGAATAAAAAGTGCAGGGGCCAGCCAGGCACCACAGGCTGTGAGGTAGCCAAGTGGAGGCATTGGAGGGAAACAGAGAAAGCAGACAATGACCCCGAGTGCCTCAAGGCATGGCTTCAAAAGGTGTCAACACCAATTAAATTGTAAAAGCTCTGTCAGTGTCTGAAAAGTCATCCAGACAGGGACAAGACAGTACATAATCAAAGGATGGGACGTGATTCTGTATGGCCCATGCTGGACCAGCATCCGCATGTGTGCCTGGCAATTTGTGATCCATATGTGAGCCTTCAAGACAAGCATGTCCTTAAAGATGTAAATGTCCTTCTGCTGGAAGCACACTTGTCTCACCGCTGGCAGAGCCTAGAAACCTTTACTAGCAGGTGTCCGACGGGGGTTCCCAAAGGTAAAATGCCTAAAAAAACCACACCATGACAGCTGAAGTGTGTGCAAAATTGATTATGACCAAGGATAAACCAAAAGACAACTTGGCTCAAGCAGACATGAGCTATGGACACGAAGTAGGGTGAAACATGATTGAGAGATTTCTTTGCTGCTAAAGCCTCCACAGAACCTTTGTTTTCTGCAACAGAACATTTTCCAAAGCAAGTCATTAACAGGGGATTTATTTCAAATAGTAATAATAGCAAGGAGATAACTTTTCGTGTCTCATTTGGTCATGGAGAGTGCTAATGTGGCTTTAACAGAAGGTACCCTAATCTCAATTCATGAACTGCTTCCCTCTCTCTCTGGCACAATGACTCTTTCGCCTACGGGTAACTATGATAGGTATGACCAATTTGTTGGATGACTTTCAAAGTGACAGCAGAGCTGGGGAGGAGAAGAAACGCATCTTTATAGCTAGAGGGGGCTAGGCAGGGAGAACTGTCAAAGTGTTTCTCACATATTTGAAAGCTAAGTTATTTTCTTGGTCTGCCGAACTTTTTCACTCAGCAGATCAAGCAAAATGCCTGGGGTTTGAGGTAGATGGATTCATACGGAAGAGTAGACAATAATGACATTAAATTTCCAATGAGTCATTTAAAAAAAAAGGCATGAAAATATTACTCTTGCTTATATTCTTTCTAAGTGGAAGACTATTTAGGGAGAGGATTTAGAATGAAGTCAGATATCTGGAAACTATTTAACGGGGCTTAAGTGTTATTTTGAAGGAAAAATGAACTGAATATAAAATAAGGTACCATATCAAGTACTGAGTATCAGATGACATGATCTAGTTAAAACTTTCTTTTAAAGTAGAATAGTATTTTGGAAAGTAAGTTTGATAATCAGAAGCTAGGAAGTCAGTGGTGAGTTTATGTACATTTTACTTTTGATGTGGCTAGTCAAATGGAGATGGTTAAGACAGTACTTTTCTCTCTTGTATCAATTCTGCATTGATACTCTGGATAGTAGTGTCCCTGACTTGATTGCTGGTCATGATATTTCCCTTCTCATAGTATTACTGTATATGTTTTCAAAATTATCACAATGAGTAACAGGGTTTATACATCCAAGTGTCTATGATTAAATGTCTACTCAGAAAAGACATACATCACATCTAGTTAAGTGTCTACTTGATACAACCTAGAGTCGCCTGAGAAGAGAATCTCAATGAAGGACTAGATCAGGCTGACCTGTGAGCATATCTGTGAGGATTGCCTTCCCAGATGTTGGAAGATTCAGCTTGAAAGTACTCAGTACCATTTCTTGGATTGGGGCCTGACTATATAACAGAAAAAGTGAATTGAGAAGTAGGCACACATGCATTTTTCTTTCTCTCTGCTCTGAGATTTAAGTGGGTTAGTTGGTTCAAGCTCCTGCTTTGAATTTCCTGCAATAATGAACTCTAATCTGGATTTCAGTCCAGGTATTCTATAACAGCAACAGACATGAAACCAGATGCCAAGCATCTCATAAAACTGCACATAACTTCTGAAAGTGAACACAATTTCACACGGATACTGGAAAGAGGAGGGATTGGATTTTATGAATAGTTGCTGTCAATCATAGATGAGTCTTCTGATAAAACAATCTAATGTTGCTCTTATCTTTCTCCAGCCATCATTCAACCACGTCATAAGATAGGCAGCCTAGGCGTCTACCACACTCTTCATTCAGCAAAGTTCAGGACACTGCATGCTTCCCAGAAGTCAGATGGAAAAGTGGATCCATTGGGGATGAAACTATGTAAACTGAAAAGTTATTTCCCCTACAAATCAACATATCATAAATCTAAGAATGACTATGGGATTCATAGTCATAAAGGAGTTGTCCTTTGGACAAGATGAGAGCCTTCAGGCTCAGGGTGGGGAGTACTCACACCCTATGGCTGCATTCTCTGAAAAGAGATTCATATTCTCTTGTTCTTGGTGAGTTAAAGCCCCAAACTCTTTAAGTTCAGTTCACTGTTTATGCCTTCATGTCACAGTTGTATTGGGAAAAGTCCACTTCTGAAGAATGAATAGTTTTCTCAGTGCAAGGAAAGTCAGATACCACAGGTGATTTTCCGTCACACAAAGGTGCAAGCAACTTGTGTCAGTCACAGATGCCCTCTGCCAGGGAATTTTCTCTAAATGTGCTTGTGTTTCTTATCTGTTTCATTCAACTCATCATGTGACCTGAAGTTCCCAGAAAAAGACCACACCTGTGCTAGTATTTTAAAAGGGTGATGGACTGATTAGAACTTTGTGATGGTGGAGAGTTGGGATGTTGCAGATTCAGAGCCGAGTCACAGACAGATTAATCCTTTTCCAGGTTTTAGTACTGGGAGCAGCCACATGCTTGTTTTGGTCCTTGTCTTAACAGCGATTTCATTTACCTGGTCTTTGAAAGGCCAGGGTCTTTTTATGCCCTTTTTAATGCTCTTTTATAGTTGAGACTCAGTTGCTTCTTCTATTCTTACTGGTTGCACTGGCTAGTTTTGATGTCAACTTGACAGAAGCCTGGATCACTAGGAAAGAAGCCATCTTAATTGATAAAAATGTTTCCATAGGATTATCCTTTAAGCAAGTCTGTAGGGCAGTGGTTCCCAACCTTCTTAATGCTTTGGCCCTTAAATACAGTTCCTTATGTTGTAATGTCCTCCGTAACCATAAAATTATTTTTGTTGATACTTTATAACTGTAATTCTGCTACTATTATGAATCATAATGTAAATATATGATATGCGACCCCTGTGAAAAACCCCAAAAGGTTTGCAACCTACAAATTGAGAACCATTTCTATAGAGCATTTTCTTGCTTGAGGATTGATGTGAGATTGCACAGTTCACTTTGAGCAATGCCACCCCAGGCTGCTGGTCCTGAGTACTATAAGAAATCAGACTGAGGAAGGCCTGAGGGGCAAGCCAGTAAGCAGTAGTCCTCCATGGCCTCTATTTCTCCCTTGAGTCCCTCATCTGACTTCCTTAAGTGATGGATTATAAATTACAAGATGAAATAAGCCCTTTCTTCCTAATTTCTGGCCAGGATGTTTTATCAGAGCAATAGAAAAGTGACAAACATCCTCATTCCTCACTGTATATTTTATTTCTCATATAAACTAGTCTAATAGTTTATAAAATGGTATCCTTCCTTTCCAATGATAATCAGTCAGTTGTAATACAGATCAATTAGCAGACACTCTAACTTTTCTAGAGCTACAGGCTTATTTTACATGTGCCTTATACATTACTATAGAGTTGTCATTGACTAGGACTTATCACATAGCACCTAAAGCTATGAGAGAGTACATTTCTGTAATCTGTTATGACTGTGTGTGTGTTCTAGCAGATATTGCCTCTTTTTGCTCTTATAAATGAAACGTGAACAAAGAGTACAACTTGGAATGTGAATCCTGAAGCCAGAATTTTCCCTAAGTCAGTAGCTCCTTGGTTACTGGTACCCAAAAGTTATGATCATGGCAAGTACTTGATGTTCAGTCTGTGGTTATGATTAATTCGGGTGGCTGAGTCACACATGTGCCCTTTGAACAAAGATTTTGCCTATCTTATTACATGGGCCTTGGCCAACTCTGGGAGGGTACCTCCCCTAGATGTGTTTAGTCATCTTGTGATATATTCCTGCAGTCTTTCTTGGAAACTTATCTCTGTGGATTTGGAATGAAATGTATTCTGTCTTCTCTCATGAAAGTGCTAAGAAAAGTCATCATGTTGGATATTGCAGTCTACATTTTATAGGCACTTGGGGTGCCTTTAAAAAGACAGGTGATGGGAGTTCTTTGATATTGTACTGTATAAAACTTGGTGTGATTCTAAATCAACCGGAGAAACTTTAGTTAAAATAAACTAAGCTGAACACATATTGTGAATTCAGGGAAACTGGAAAGACTGAAAGACAGCTTGCTCTTGCAAGATATCAGATGCTCCCATTAACCAGGACTAAAAATAATAACCTGGCAATGATGATGGGTTGATCATCTGCCGAAGCACCTCTGAGTCTTCTGCTGAGAAGCCGTTGCATGTCATGTGCATGCTCAGAGGCCCAACCCATTAGCCCTAGGCTGTCCCTTTTCCCTGGGGCTCTTAACTTTTCTGCTAACATAATGACTCTCTTCAATCCTCCTAGAAATTTGTAACTCTTTGCTTAGGAACCCCATCTATAGCATCAGTCTCTTAAGTAGTTAACTTGAACTTAAACCTGGCTACCTCCTATGCACCCTCTCTGTGAAGGAGAAGCTTGTTATTGCCTCTTACCTCAGCATTTCAAGGTGGGGCAAAACAGACATTCCTTTCTACTTGTTGACTCACGGCCCTCTCCCAAGTCTCTAAGAGCCAGGAATATTCTTCTCTCCCACCTCTTCTCTTTTTTTCCTTATAAGATGATGACCTTCCTTCCACTGCTTAAGTTATTGGGGGATTCAGGCTCCCTGTCCAGTTAGCTACTTGTTGAATTACAAGTTTCTTATCTTTACAGAGAAAACCACAAATGAAGCCAAAGAGAGAATCAAAAAGTGGAGAAAGGTGGTGATTCAACACAGGAAGCTATTTTCTTTCTATTTTTCTTTTTTTTAAAGAAGAGTTGATTATGTAGTTTGAGACCCTAGATATAGTTACTAAGAATCTGTACTTGTACTTTTTCAAATCGAGTCACCTTTTCTGTTAACAAGTTTTCCAACTCTTTTAGTATTATTTGCAAATCATTAAGGCCTTTGAGAGCAGGCACCAATCAGAAGCCCAAGACAGAATTATTGTATGACAACAGACAGTGTGAATTTACTGGGAGCAGAAATGGCATGGGTATTAGGAAGAATTTTCGAAGCAGATTTTTTAAAAATGTCAGCTATTTAGGTTTTAATTTAGATTGTGAAAAGCTGTATTGCATTCATATTTATGTCTTTATATCATTTATGAACATGAAAACCCTTAAAATAACCTGATGATAGAAAGCACACAGCGCTGATGCAAGTGCCTCGATCTCATGTTTTGTTTGTAAGAAATCAAACACCCTAGTTTGTTTTCTGTTGCTGCAATAAGACACCATCACCAAAAGCAAGTTGGGAAGGAAGGACCTTTTTTTGAATTACAGCTTATAGTTAGTTCATCATGAAGGGGAATCAGGGCTGAAACTCAAGGCAGGAACCTGGAGGCAGGAACTGAAGCAGAAGCCATGGAGTAATGCTGCTTACTGGATTGCTCCCCTTGGCTTGCTCAGCCTACTTTCTTTTTTTTTTGGAGGTCATCATACAATGCCAGTCTCACAAAGAGAAACAGTTTATATAGTGTCTTAGGGTTTTACTGCTATGAACAGACACCATGACCAAGGCAGCTCTCATAAAGAACATTTCATTGGGGCTGGCTTACAGAGTCAGAGGTTCAGTCTATTATCATCAAGGTGGGAACATGGCAGCATCCAGGCAGATGTGGTGCTAGAGGAGCTGAGAGTTCTACATCTTCATCCAAAGGCAGATAGGAGAAGACTGGCTTCCAAGAAGCTAGGATGAGGCTCTTAAAGCCTACCCCCACAGTGACACTTTTCCTCCAACAAGCAGCCTACTTTCTTATACCATTCAGGACCATTTTCCCTGGGATGAGAGTGGCTCAGTGGGCGGGGCACTCCCACATCAATCATTAATCAAGAAAATTCCTCAGAGGCTTGCCTATAGGCCAATCCAATGGAAGCAATTGTTTTACCCTCTTTCCAGATGTGCCAAATTAGCAAGAAACTAACCAGCATACCAGATTATGGCATTACCTCGACATTTGTGTTGTGCTAATTGGATCTTTGACTGGGCTACTGTGCATGTTAAATGTAGCACAAAAGGAAAGATTTGAAAGTGTTTTCCACGAGGAGGAAAACGATAGTCAATGGAAGTGGGAAAGTAGTAATAGACAGTAATGAACCAACTTTAGCTCTCAGACTTTCCTTCCTCAGAGACCTTTAAATGCTAATAGTTACAGATATAAATTTTCATTTTAATTAATTTAAGAAGATTTAAAGGAAAGTGTTGAGGTCTTTACTCTGCTTAATGGCTTAAAAAATTCTATTGTGCCTAAAAACGAAGTATTCTTTATCCATTTCTTAGTTTGGGGTCATGTTGGTTGGTTTCATAATTTCTCTGTTAGGGATAGTGTAGCCATAGCCTGGATGAGCAGTTGTCTCTGCGATGTACTGACTTTGAATTCTTTGGGTAAATGCCCAGGAGCAGCAGTGTTGGGTCATATGACAGAGCTAGTTTTAGTTTTTGAGGAACCTCAATATTGATTTTCATAGTGACTAGACTAATTTACATTGTCATCAGCAGAATATAAGTATCCCTTTATGTCTGCATCCTTATCAGCATTTGTTATTATTTTTTTCTTAATAACTGCTATTCTGACTAGAGTGACAGAGACCCTCAGTTCAGCATACTTTTAATTTTGATTTTCCTGATGACGAATAAGGCTAAATAGTTTCTTATGTGCTTATTGCCCACTGTGTTTTATCTATTGAGAATTTTCACTTGATTTTAATAGCCCATGTATAAGTTGAGTTCTTTGAGTGTGTGTGTTTGTGTTTTGAAGTTTTGTTGTTATTGATTCTGGTTAATCGTTCCATATAAGATATGTAGGAATTTTAGCTGGCAGATTTTCTTCCATACTGCAGGCTGTCTTTTTCTCTGGTTAACTTTTTCATTTGGCAAGCAAAAACTTTTTAATTTCACGAGACCAGTTCATCAGTTGCTTTCATCATTTCCTGAGTGACATGAGTCCTATACAGAAAGTGGTGTCCATGTCTGAAGGGTTTATTTTTGCCTTGATCAGTTAAGAGTGTTAGGTCTTATATTAATGTCTCTGCTCCACTTGATTTTAGTAAGAGTTAGAAGTAAGGATCATCTTTTTTTTCATTCTTCATTTATGGAAGAGGTTGTCTTTGCTCAGATGTGGCTATAGCTTTGTGGGGTTGAATCTGGCCCTTCTATTGTCCCATTGGTCTCTGTGTCTGGTTTTCTTATGTTCCATGATGTTTTGGTTAGCATGGCTCTGTAGTATAATTTGAAATGAGCATGGTCACACCTCCAGAACTGTGTTATATTTTTCTCAATAGAATTGCTTTAGTCATGCAAGTCTTTCAAGTATCTGATGATTACATTTATGATTAAAAAAATTTCTGTGAAGAATGGCATTGGAATTTTGAAGGCTGGTGACTTGCCTGAATTTGTAGCT
Organism: Mastomys natalensis; assembly: GCA_021653895.1. NCBI lineage: Eukaryota > Metazoa > Chordata > Mammalia > Rodentia > Muridae > Mastomys > Mastomys natalensis. Next base: position 531,519 of record JAJTUV010000705.1, read on the forward strand.
TGTTTTAGGAAGTACACTAATTTTCAACACACTCATGGTTCCAATCCATGACTATGCAAACATTCTCCAGCTTCTAAGTGCCCTTCTTCTTTCTTTCTTTCTTTCTTTCTTTCTTTCTTTCTTTCTTTCTTCTTTCTTTCTTTCTTCTTTCTTTCTTTCTTTCTTTCGACTTTTAAAGTTTTCTTTTTATTTGTCTTATGCATCCTTGGCTAAGTTTATTCCAAGATTTTTTTTTTAATTTATTTAAATCACATCGTAATTTGCTTATTTACTCAGAGGTTATAAACACAAAAAGGCAGGATGTGGGAAGGGAATGGCACCGGAGCATAGGTGTTCAGGGGGACTACAGATACCTTTCAGAACAGGGTATCAGCTGGGTGTAGGTTCAGGGGACAGATCACTATGGCTCTGCCTATGATTCACTTGTCCTTATCTAAGTTGGTACTGCCAACCGAGGCTGCCTATTTATAAGACCAATGACTACTAGGTCTGGTAAATTTCCACAGAAGCTGCCTGTTTACAATAGCTTATAGCCTTCTGTTTTCAGTGTTTTTCCACAGAGACCCAAGACTTTGTGTTAGCATGCATGTATGTCAGGCCTATTGCTGACTTTAGGCCTATGGCTGATTTTAGGCCTTTAGTGTATATGCAGGGCTGCTCCTGACATCTCCTCCCTTCTCTAAGTATAGAAGGGCCTTGGCGATTCTCTTCTTGGGAAGGTGAGGATAGAGGCCTGACCTCCAATAATTGAAAGGGACCTTGTAATGGCTCTGGTCCTCCTGTCGTTGTCCAGTGAGGCATGAGGGCCATACCCATCCCAATGTCTTTTTTCTGGAGAGGGGATACTTTTGACATCAACCCCTATGCAATCAGGTCCAAGATATTTTTGAGGCTTTTGTGAATAGGATTGTTTTTTCAACCTATCTCTCACCATGTCTGTCAGCAATCTATGGGAAGGTTACTGATTGCCAAATGTTAATTTTGTTTCCTGTTACTTTGCTGTAAGTCTTCATTGTCTGGATGAGTTCCTGGTTGAATCTTTACAGCCTTTTGTATATAAAATCATATCATCCCCAGATGAGTAAACCTCATCTTCCTTCTTTCTTGATCTCATCCATGGTCTTACTGGTCTAAAATCTCAACTACTATACTGAAGGATACCAGAGAAAATGACACTATCTTGTTCTCAGTTTTAGTGGAACAAGTTTGTTGTTTTCTCCACTTAGGATGATGTTGGCTGTAAGTTTGTTGTATATAGCTTTTATTACATTGAGATATGTTCCTTTTTTATGTTCCTGCTATCTAAATGTTTTTATTACAAAGAATTGAGTTTTGTCAAAAGCCTTTTCTGAATCTATTATGATGGCATGTGATTTGAGTGCTTTAGTCCATTTATGCGATGCATTATAGTTATCAATTTGCATGTGTTGAATCTTCCTGTGTATCTGAAATGAAGCCAATTTGATCATCATGAATGATCGTTTTGATGCATTCTTGAATTTGGTTTTCAAGTATTTTAGTGAGCATTTTTTGTACCTATTTTCATCAGGAGGTCTGGTGCATAGTTTCCTTTTTCTGTTTGGTGTCAGGGTAATATCAGTTTAGTTGTAATAGTTGGGTTATGTTCCTCCTTCTTACTTATTAAACAGGTTTAGCAACACTGCTCTTAGTTCTTTAAATGTCTAGTGAATTAATTGGCCTGGAATTTTTTTTATGTTCAATCATTTTTTATAAAAGGATTGCTTCAGTATTGTTGCCAGTTATGGAGTTGTTACTTGCTTGTCTCATTTCAGTGAAAATTTGATGCTCAATGCATATAGAAATTCATCCTATTTCTTAGATACTTTCAGATTTAGAGAACTATAAGCCTTCCTGGTATGTCTTAGTGGTGCTTTCAACATCACTGGCCCCATAAAACCAGAATGTGCTCTGAGAAACTTTGAGCAGCTAATCACTGGTTTCTTTCTCGTTCCCACTTTCAGAATATTGTGAGTGTTGCCCAGTGTTTCTCCACTAACACCTGGTGAAAGATGGACCCAGAGGAGCCTCAGGGGATCCTAGAGGAGAATCCCAGCTCCCCTGGGCTTTGTCAAACTCTTTCCATGATTCTGCTTGTCTTGCCTTTCATGATATCAATTAGTCTTCATGAACATAAAGGAGTGCTGATGTAAATGATGACCAGAAAGAGGCTTGGTTTGAAAGCCAAGAAAAATTTCCACTTGTCCCTAAGGAGGAACTCATGTCTTCATTGAAAAATTAAAACTTTTGCTCAGGGCTGGAGAGATGGCTCAGTGGCTAAGAGCACTGATTACTCTTCCAGAGGTCCTGAGTTCAGTTCCCAGCAACCACTATGGTGTCTCACAACCATCTGTAATGGGATCCATGCCCTCTTCTGGTGTGTCTGAAAGCAGCTACCGTGTATTCATATAAATTAAATAAATGAATTAAAAATTTTTTTTTCTCAGCTCAGTCATGGATAATTACATATAACCTGCAGGTTATGCTTACCAAGAAGCCCAGAAATAACATAGTGACATTTTAAAAATCTTCTGCCTCATCAGGCCCTCCCTTCCCTTCAGAATAGCTTAACGACTCTATATATACTCTGCTTTTCAATGTGTGATTACTGAATCCAGAGCTGTCACATAGGAACCATGTGGCAAATATTTAAAACAGCTGTTTTTTTTTTTAATTCAGATTTTATTTTTATTCTATGTACATTGGTGTTTTGCCTTCATGTATGTCTGTATGAGGTGTTGGATGCCCTGGAACTGGAGTTAAGACAGCTATGAGCTGCCCTATACTGCTGGGAATTGAACCCAGATCCCCTGAAGAGCAGCCAGTGCTCTCAACCACTGAGTCATCTCTGAAGCCCCAAAGCTCATATTTAAATTAGATAAACGGATAATGACTACTCCTATTAAAGTATGCCCAGGTATGTACAAAGAGGATTCGTTCTGTCTGCTTGAAAAACACATGTGTTCCAGCACAGGAGTATATATTAATCTTACGATTTTGAAAACAGAATCCCAGCATATGCTATTGAATTGGGTCACTATACACAATCCCGATTTGTTGCTTAGAGTAACACATTTTTTCTGAGCTTAGTGCTACAATAGGTTATAGTCATGACAGGATTCAGGTCTGAGGAAATGGGAGGCCCGAGGAGCTTGAAGAGCCTATTGGGGTGAGCTGGCCAGACAAGAAAGCAGAGAGAAGGAGGAAGGGTGTTAGCAGAAGGAAAAACAAGGTCCCTAAGAAATAATGCAAACTGGAAACTGCCTCACATGCCATGAAAACCTCTGGAAGGAGAGGCTGCTGAGTTGGTGAGAGGCACGGGAGTCCTGGAGGAGAAAGGAGATTGTGCTGAGGCTAGAGAGGTCTGTGGGCCGGCTCATGGAGAGTTGCAATGGCCAAACTTCATCTGGTTACATTCTTTCCCTTTATAGGTTGATAAGAAGACTGGGGCTATGTTAGAGCGCTGACTCGTTTGGTCACCTGATCATAGCCTATCATTTCCTAGTCAAAGGCTCTGTGGTGCTTCTTTATTTGGACAGAATAAAGTCCAGAACCTTAGTTCAGAAGGATACCTTTACCCAACAACGCTCCCCTGAAATGTGGTAGGCTTCCCAGCACATAGGTCTGCCACAGTGCTATGATTTCATTGTCTTGAGCCCTTTGCCTAGACTACTCTCTGACACTTCTTTGTACGTATCAGGTCATATTATAAGTTAACTTAATTGCCACCTTTTTTTTCCTCTGTGAATTTTTTATTCCTCATGTATCTCTCAGAGAAAACATATTCTTCTAAACACATAGTTCCTCTAAATCCACTCTACTCTCTCTATAGTATTTCTCACATTTTCTCCTAGTTACTTATACATAGTTTGTTATGTATTACATATACATGTTGATCCATACTATGTATTACACATATGTGTGTGCATGTACAGTGTCTTTCATTACTAAACTTTAAGGTCCCAGATGAAGAATGATAATGCACTTGACAAGTGCCTCCTCCAGAAGCCCGAGGTCCAGTGCCTGCACTTGCTGCTTCGTTGGTGGGGGCAGGGCCCACTGTATCACTTAGAGTATGCAGAGAGATGTGCTCTGAGAACGTAACTTTCCGGGAGCTCATTTAGCTGAAAGAACACTTCGAGCTTGGGGAATAACGAGAAGAAGGTCATTTCAGTAAAACAACTTTCAAGTTACCAGAGAGCAGCAGGCAGAAGCAAACAGTGAGCGGTATAGTGGCATACGTCATTTTTCCATCTGAAGACCCTCCAGGGTTTGAGTAAAGAAAATGACCTGGGCTAGAATTTATTCAGCTGAGTAAGGTGGGATAAAAGTCTGTAACAGATCTGACGGTGTTCGCTAACTGACACCTCACCTTTAGCAAGTCTGATGAGTCTCTTGTGGTTGTGTCTGGGTTGAACTTACAAAATTTGATCTACCCAAGTGGTGTCTATGCATCTCAAATTTTATTACACATTGCCCATATTGCCTTGGATTGCTGTGCTTCATAGTCTATTTGATCTTTTGAGCCTATACATTTGTTTCAATCTCCCTACTGGTGCCTGAATAAAAAACTGAGCAGTAATACTCAATGGAAAAATCCATTTTTCAGATTTGCTACAATGCAGCAGTAGAGGGTCACATGTAAGCCTAACAGGCAGCTTTAGTGATGTGTTCAGCAGGAGAGGGTTTAGGAAGTTAAAATCAGTAATTTCATAGACACTGATGTTATGCAACTACTGGTTAAAATTACTGCATATGATAAAGATCTGACATATTTATGCATTATATCTAAATATATTCATTTATTTATAATAAATGAATATATAAACAAATATCATATATCATGTATATAAATAAAAACAACTTACTCAACCTATATAATATTACTTGTATATGTATGTTTTCAGGGCCAGCCATTTGATATTGGATGATCAATTGGTTTATTCTTTTCCTATTTTTCTTCTCTGAGGCTATTTCTTCTACTCTCTGTCAGAATTCCTTAGTTAGGTGTAGCTCTTTGGGTAGGGTTGAAGCTGTTAAGTCCCTGTTCCCTGGCCACAACATGTCTATGGTGTTGTTCTTATTCAGGTCAGATTTGAAAGAGACGATGGGGTGGGTACATGGGAGAAGTTAGAGGGATAAAGGAGAATGGAAAAAAAATGTAACTATATTATAATCTCAAGAAAGTATTTTTAAAAGTCTGGCCTATTTTTTGACCATGTACAAAATATAGATGCTTTAAGTTTCATCAGTTTTCTGTAATCATAACTACCATATTTCCCTAAGTACTGGAAAATTATCTGAACAAAAGCATGATCTAGAATATTCTATGGACCAAAAAAAATTTATAAATTCTGTGGATTAGAATCAAGTTGAAGCATTTATTATTTCTTTAAAATACATGTGCACTTTAACTGTTTTTAGAAAGTAATCATTTTGGGGACAAGTGGTCAAATTCTATATTATATTTATTTCTTAAAATGTTTGTGTGTGTGTTGTGTCTGTGCCTATGTGGATGCATGGTGGCTTGGTGGATGTGGTGGTATATTTTTTGAGAATATCTCTCTTCTAAGAGACTGGAACTTTTGCTGGGCCTCACAGCTGAGTTAAAAATACTCCTTGAGGTCATATAAAATTATGGCTGCTATCCTACTGTGTACTCAGCCTGCTTCCATAACTTGCTTTAAGAGAACAAAAGAACACCCAATTTTATTTGCTTTGGATTTTTCCTCCTACAACGTACACTAATGCATAGCTGTAATCTTAAATTATGTACTATTCCCTGCTCCTGACCCAGAGAACAGTGTGTGTGTGTATATGTGTATGTGTGTGTGTTTATGTTAATCATTTGCTGAAAGCAGCAAATAGGTCAAAAGAGACTTTATGCTACAAATACTTGCCATAAACGTTGGAAACAGCACAGAGGTATCGTTTGATACATGGTATATTTGCAGTATTGTTTGTCACCTGGGTCAGTTGAACTCTGTGATTTAATCTAAAGATTTCTATAAAGTATCTCTCATTTCTTTTCCCTGGTGAGAGACATGGACACAGGGTCAGACATTTAGACATTAGGCAGGCATACACAAGCATGTATCAGACAGACTAGGAACAAGCCAGTAAGTAGAAGCTACCTAAGACTAATATGTTTTTCCCTGCACAAAGAGAAGTTTCCTCTGGTGAGGTAAAGGTGAATGCAGAGTGTTTGCAGAACTCTCAGAGCAATAACACAAGAAAGTAAGTGCCCATCAGCTTGGGTATGAAACTGTCCTCCCAGGGCAGTGACTTAGAAGAGACTGTTAAAGGGGTGTGCGTGGCAGGATGTGGTCAGTTGGCTTTTGTGCTCCTTGTAGACTCTGTGAGTCAAGTGTGAGTCATGTTATGAGAAGTCTGTGTGGAATCTAATGAATAGCCCCAGGAACGGCACGAACCCAAAAGTGTGTTCATGGGGAGCTAAGTCCTACCTCTCAAGGAGAAGCTAGTGAGTAGGGCCAGGAGCCTACAGTGCACTCAGCCTGCTTCCTTAACTTGCTTGAAGAGAACAAAAGAACACCCAACTTTATTTGCTTTGGATTTCCAATGTAATCACCTTTTACAACCTACACTAATGCATAGCTGTAATCTTAAATTATGTGATCTGTCCATCTGTACAGTGAGCAGATTAACCTCCAGCAGCAGGAGGCCTGATGGGTTTGACTTTATGTAACTGTCAGGAATCAATGAGGAAAATATAAATAATAGTATCCAGGAGACCAACGGAACACAACACACCATGCTGACGTCCGAGGTAGCTGACTGACAGGTGTTGACTGTTTCCGAAAAATCGTAGTACCTGTAATTATTAACTGATTTCTTTTTTTTCCTACTAGGGGAGACACCATCACTAAGGAGGAAGATGTAAAGCAATTAGAGATATTCTCTGGCACCGTGTCAGCAGCCCTCCTGGCTCATCTTCTCTAATTAAATATGAAATGTTGTAAAGTGGCTCATTCTTGTAAGTTTTCTCTTTTATTTCAATCATGTCCACACACACTGGAAAAAAAAAAACATAGGTAGAAGGGTTCAAATTGACCAATCTATAGATGCTCAGAATTGAATATGGGTGAAAACAATTCTAAAAATCCAATTACTCAATATATTCTTTTAATATTAGGTAGAAATGGCCATATAGTTCAAGATTGCCAAATGCATTCAGTATGGGGGGGGGCACTGATTGTTTTAATGGGTTTGTTTTAAAAATGTATAGTGTTTTCTGCTTAGTCAAGAAAATCTAATGATTTCATTTACTATCAGGAAGAAAAAAGTAATATACATGTTATAAATTTATATACCCACAATAGATCATAACCACAGAAGTAGTCAATACCATCAATGACAGCTGGAAACAGCTACTACCATGGATGATGAAATACAGTGCCCTGCAAAAAAGACGTAGCTTAAACTGGAGCTCTTCTGTGTGAGAGTGGCCCTTACTCCTCCAGTAGAATTCTATTAGATACAAAAGAATTTCTGAAAAAAAAATCAAGTTTGAAACTTATTTTGTTTATTTTCTCACTTGCTTTTAAATCAATAGCAAATCATAAGCTACGTTTATTGAGGTTAGATTTTCGACTTTTGAGAGGAGAATATTTTTATAGAGTAAAATTTAATTTTCTGTAAATCTCAAGAGCTGAGGAATTATTTTAGAAAAGCATGGTTATACAGAGCGTTCAATGAGCAGTTTGATGCGGAATGTCCATTGCTACGCATTGCAGGAGAAAGACTTTTGGACTTAACATCTGTTTCTTCATTCAGCTTTTACCTTAAAAAAAAAAAAAGAGCAGTAGTTTTTAGAACAGGAACAAAGAAACATGTGCCTGTGAACTAATACACTTGTTCTCATCATTCACTATTTCTGTGACTCTTCCCAAAGTAGAGAGTGTCCTGAAATATGGAGGAGGAAGGAGTCACACTGGTCCTTTGCTTTTCCCACCTAGCTGAAGGAAGGCTGACAAGCTCTTGGGATCAGGCACTCCTCAAGATGCTTGCAAGAGCTTCCTGACTTGATACTGGCCAGAAATAACACCACAGAATGTTTTTACAATTCTACTTTTGGGCAAAAACAGGAAAGGGAGAGGCATGTTAAAATTAAATAAATAAAAAAAAAGATGGATATAAGCAGAAAGAAAATATAGCCCTTTCTTTTCAGTTTTGGAAAAAATAACTGACTCTGATTATCCAGATCATTCTCTTATATGCTTTTGAGTAGGAGAATTATCAAATGCTTTTAAAACGCTACGGTATTTCTGTTTACCTTTTCCCACATGTGGGCTGCTAATCTGACCATTTCTTATTCACCTCTCTGACCTGTTTGCATATTCACTCCACTGGAAAGACACAGGTTGCCTGCTGTCCTCAGTCCTAGGAGCAGGTGAGGTGCTTGCACACTAAGGGGCCTTTGCATATTTCTCAGGACGAAATAACTGTTAACATTTGTAGTTTGCTATTACATTTTTCACCCCATCCAATCACTACTTACTAAACATGGTTCATTTATATAACTGCAAATGCTATGGCAAAGTACTAAAACTAATATTTGACAGGGACAGAAGAAAATATTGTTATTGAGTACAATGCTGTTTTTCAAACTCTGAAAGGGATACACAGTAATATGAGGAGAACCCAGATCTTTTGTCTTTTCATCATGCTTTCTTTCGGATGTCTGTTGTCAGAGTGGATGATAAACATTTTTTCCTGTTTCAGACCATTGTGGTATCCCCTGGATTCCTTTTGAAACGGTCTCCACTTGCCTCTGACACCATTGCTATCCTCTACCCAGCAGCGGCCATGGACTAGCAGCACACGGCACTGAACGCTCAGCTTCCTCTTTAAGGCTTTTCTAATTTTTAATTAAAAAGAAATGCTAGATTCTTGCTGATCACCCAGAGTGTGACTCTCCATGGTTACCTGTCACTCAAAGAGCTCTCGCTCTGAAGAATGCTAATTAGCCCTGCTAAAGCTCTGTAATTGAACTGGAGAGATGACTGAGGAAGTGCAGGTCTGCCTTCATTCAGAGCCGCCTTGCCATCTAAATGGATGGAGCCATCCTGACAATGTGAAGACATAAAGGGAGAAGACAAGGAGAAAGAAAAGCAACAACATTCCATCTGCCATTTTTTACTATTAGTTTTTAAAGTAATTATCAAGATGTAACCTGGATACTGGAGAATGAATATCAAACCAAAAAAAAAAAAAAAAAAAAAAAAAAGGAAAAAAAAGAAAGAAAAGAAAAAGAAAAAAAAGTTTTCTTTAGCCTTCAGAGAATGAACCCCACAGCACCTGCTTGACGAGGATCGCTATCATGGTGAATGCACTGAGCTGTATAAAGATGAATCATGTGAAACAAATAGATGTGTTAGGACATCAACTGTGGATAACCAGAGTGATATTAGGCGAATGCTTGGGGGAAAATAGATTTTATTTAAATTGGGGTAGGATTCAGACCTGGTACTTCTCCTTGCAGGAATGCTTGGTTATTTTTGGAGTACAGGAGCAAAAGTCTATGCCATTGCAATGTCCCTCAAATCCCATGGGCTTGGCGTTTAGACCCCATCTGTGAGATAGAAAACCTTAGCCCATCACTGAGTTAGAGAAACAAAGCTGGTGTGACCCTGTTCCAAACAGTTTTCACCTTCTCCTACTCTCGCTTTTAAATATTCAAGTGACAAATCAGAAGTGGTCAAGGGACAGTCTAGTTGGCATGACAGTCTAGTTGACAGGACAGCACATTTTATACTATCATGGAATTATGACTTGAACATGGTAGAAACTTAACATATTAAAATTAGAACATTAGACACATTGAACATTAGCAGACTTTATTTGAGCCAAGAACAGCCTGCACATTGGAATCCTGTGACTGAGAGCTGTGCTCATAAGCAGGGGATGTTGATGCCCAGGAAACAGGAAGTGGGTCCCAAAACAGCTTAACTGATTCCAGGTGGGGTTTGCTGTTTCGAATAGGTTCTCATTAGTTGGTCGCCTGTGATTTGAAGAAGTTTGATGGCTATGATTAGCTGAGAGTCATAAAAGATATACCCATAACTTAGCCTTTCTATTCATGCCTGTTAACGGGTAGTTAACTATGCCGAGACTCAAAGTAAGGCAGTATCCTCAGGCAGTATTGTGTCAAACAGCTATCACATGCACACAGGCTTGGAAACTGAGGCTTAGAGAAGCAGTCAAAGCCCCAAGCCATGCAGGGAATCAGAGGACTCTCAACCCAAGTTTATCATTTCAGGTGATAGAGAAATGTGATTTGATTCTAGGTAAGATAGTGAACAGAGCAAGACCCACTGGATCAAAGTAATTTATCTTTTCTTTGTTATATTGGAGGGTCTGTATGTATAACTTAAAGCAGTGCTTGGTACCCTTCATATGTTTGTTGAATGAATGAATGGGCATATTTTTAGACCACTTGACTTTTCCACAGAATACTCAGATACTTGAGAGATTAAACCATCCAATAATATGATTTTCCTTTCCTTCCTTTGCTTCTTCCTTCGTTTCTCCCTCCCTCCTCCTCTCCTTTTTTCTTTCTTTTCTTTCTCTTGTTCATGTTAACAGTGAATCAGTGCCCAAGTTAAACTGGGTATGGTGACTTTGACAAATGTCTTTTAATAGAAAAACTGGAAACCCCCATTACCCTAACTTATTTAGCCACTGTGTTATAGTGCCGTTCTCTGTTGGGGATGGGGTTAGAACACTCTCACGCAACATACATGCAAAACCTAGCATGAGAATGAGAGCAACAGACAAAGCCACATTCTAGGATCACTGAGTTGCTGCTGTAATCCAGGCACACAATTATTTTATGTCATGCTTACAGTAAACACATATTTGTGACATTATCTACATGTCTTTACAGAGAGAAAAAAGTCTCTGGATTAATAAAATATATTTCTCAGGAACATAAAGATATAAATGAAAGAACTACTATTTAAACCAAGTATATTTTTCTTATACCTATGTTCTCTTTAGAACACTGTTTTAGTTCAGCTTGTAGCTATGGTTGCCTCGTTCACATGTAAATTCACAAAACTCAAAATTGATTTTTCGTAAGTCCTCAAAGAGTTGATAATTTGAATCAGACTTGAGTAATATTATCTAGTGAATCTGGGTCTTGCTATTCTCCTGGTGCTAACAGAAGATTTCTCTGAAATGGTGTTGATTATGCAGGGGCTGGGGTTACATCTAGGATCATCTGGAAGATGGGCCACTGGGCATGCCTGTGGAGGGTTATCTTGATTGCATTCCTTGAGATGAGAAGATCCAGCTCATAGAGGTAGGACCATGCAGTGGCTGGGATCCTATTGTAACGAAACACATGAGATTGTTGTTCTCTGCTTCTTGACTAAGGAAGCAACATGACTCACTCCCTCATGCTCCTGCTCCTGTGACTCATCCATCCTCTGCACTGAGAGCCAGAATAAGCCTAAGCCCTTCCTTCCTTAGGTTGCTTTTGTCAGGGTATTTATCACAGAATCAAGAAAAACAAAGTAAGACTTACATGAGAAAGTGAGAGTTGGCCAGAAAAATGGGGGTTATCAGCACTTGCAGGATGGCAGGCAAGCAAAGGAATTCAGAACTCAGAGGTTCCAGTGGGGATGGGCACGCTGGGTTTTGACATCTCAGAAAATAGAAGTGGAGGGAAGAAGCAAACAAGGAAGACAACGGCCCCTTGGTGAGGGGACTTTCCTAACAGTGGCAGAGAAAAGAGGGAGGATTTTGTGTAGTGAGGGGTTGGGGAATCTCCACTTTAGGATACACATCAAAAGCCAGAGCCATCTGATTTGGGCTGCCAGAAGTGTGTATGTGCCAGAAAGAACAGACTTAAGAGTGTGGTAATGTTGGTCATGAGAGGAGAGTGGTAGTGCCAGGTGCCAGATGAGCACTTAGGGTATGAACAATTTGGGGACACAGTAAGATACTAATCTTGAAGATACTAATACTGAAGATCTACAATTCACTTAAAAAAGTAAGAGGAAGATACAGATTTAGGCTGTTTGAGTTTTGCCTGTCAGAGTGACTTAACCTTAGTTTCTCAACATAGTATATATTGCTTTTTACATTTACCAGACACTATAATTTTAACTTTGTAATTAAGTATCACCACATTAATAAACAATACCAATACATGTTTGTTCCAGAATTGGTGAGTGAAAGGCTTTTTGCTGATGTTACCTATTAATACTATTTTCTTCAACACTAATTTTGTTTCTGATGTTTCCTCAGAAAACAGCAACCTCATTCCTCATACTCCTGGTCTCGCCAACGACTGGAATTCCTTCCTCTACCTTTTCACATGTCTAAGTCCTACTGTTTCTTCTCTTCCATACTTTATAAGTCACATACTTGCAGACATGGGGCACAGCATGAAGAAGAAAAGCATTCATTTGCAAGCAGAAGGGAAGATGGAGAAATATCACCTTATAGTGCATCTTTATGATGCATGAGTTAAGCCCACAAACTGGGAGACATGTTCTGTTGAATTCTTATCATTTTTGAAGGCTGAGTGTGGAACGCCTCAGGACATGAATGAGCCACAGATGGTTCTGACTTTAAGATGTATGCCTTCCATCATTGTGGTTATTTACATGCAGAGTATGCCTGCTTTTTAAAATATTATCCCACATGACTGTTTCTTTGATCTTCATTATTATAGAGAAAACTGAGAACCAATAAAGTAAGTGATACTCTGACTGATGTGGAGACTCAGTGGCACAAAGGACAGAAGGACATAAGTCTGAGACTAATAGGAGAAATGGGCTGACATTTCCAGTTTCTGGCATCTAGAGTACTTCACACAATCCATTATCAGCTCTATTGACTCCATTTTTTTTAATTATATTTGGAATTAAAATAATGTGAGGACATCAAAATTAAGTATTTAAAATTTTTATGCTATTTATCTTTTGGTATTTATAGCTGCAGCATTTCTATTGCTGGATGCCTGTGATTATCTCCTGACTGTTCCCAAAGCAATAGTAAAGACAACATCTCTAGGGACCTAGTTGATAAGGTGTTTGGCTGGCATGCACAAAGCCCTGGGTTCAACCCCCAATACTTCATAAACCAGGCAGAGAAGCACATGCCTAAACTGGATTGGGGGAGTAGGTAGGGGTAGGAGGATCAGAAGTTCAATGTTATCTTTGAATGTACGGTGGTATAAAGCCAGTCTAGGTTACAGTGAGACCCCGTCTGCAAAACAGACAAACAAACAAAGTACCAAACTACATTTCCAAATGGACCAAGTGACAACGTGGCAAAGTTCTGCAAATGAGATGTTCATCAATGTAATGTGTATAACTCCTAGGTATGAGATGAGACACGATTCCCCTTTACTTCTTCCTGTTGTTAGAATGAGTGGACTGTTTTGGGCCAAATGGATGAATTCAGCTCCCTAGAAATAACAAAGCTTTCTTGAGAAAGATGTTGAAATTCTCATGACTTCAATAGAGTCACAAACTAACTCAGAATCAGACACAATATGAAGTATTTTGTTAAAACAATGAAAGATTTGGATAAACTAAAATTTGAAAGAGAGAGAGAGAGAGAGAGAGAGAGAGAGAGAGAGAGAGAGAGAGGAATATGGAGGTCAGAGACAATATCAGGTGCCAATCCCCAAATGCTGTCTGCCATTTTCTTAGATAGAATCTCACTGGCCTATAACTCACGTAATAATCCAAGTTGTTTGGCCAGCAAGCCCTGGGGAACCTATAAGTCTTTTCCTACCACCTCAGAGCCAGGATTACAAGTGAGTGTTACCATGCCCATTTATTTGTTTTCTGTTTCTGATTTTTATTTTTATAACATGACTTCTAAAGATTGAACTTAGGTCATTATGCTTAAACAGCATATACTTTACCAACTAAGCTACATCCCTTACCTCTTAACAATTAACACTGTATTGTTTTTAAAACTCTAAAAAATATTGAATACAATATCATTCCTGTGTAAACAGGCAGACTGACTGACTTACATTTAGAAATGCATTTCTATTCAATGGAAGAAGTACCTTAGTTAAATTTATAGGTTATTTTAGATTGTCTTTTTAATAGAAGTGTATTACATTCATATTGGTATGAGTCCATTAAAAGAAAACAATTATTTAAAATGAGAGTACTTACATAAGAATATTTCATCTACATATTAGGAATCAGAAGAGAGTTTGTAATGCTTTATAAAATTCCTTGCCTTTAAGAAGAAATATTATGGACACTTGAGAGTGAAAAGGATATACCTAGACCTTCCTGAATCTCCTAATTTAAACTAATATATTTTCTATATAATTCAAACAAATGAGAATCATCAAAATTACTTGATATTACCATATTTTTATAGAGAAGAAATGCCTGTATGAAAATGGAAAGCTAGCAATAAAGGTAGAAGATGTGAGGAAGCTACTCTTAAATGTTGCTTGCTAGGTAAGTAACTTATTCTATAGTTATGATTAAAAGTGTCTGCGAGACCAAACTCATGCTGTAGAGAGAGATGCCTCATGCTAAACACTAGAAGTTGCTTGAAAATTAAGACCTTGAACCGTGGGTGCTTGCAGCCAGAGGTCTTTTACAAAGCACTATAGTTTTTTTTTCTGATTGACTCTCAAAGGAAATATTTTACAGCAGTTGCTACCCAATGATCCCTTAGCAAATAAGCCAGCTATACTCAGGAACCACTGAAGGGCAGACAGCTCTGTACATGCTTGAAAGACAATTGTGAAAATCCTTTTTAGAAGCATTGGGCCAACCCAGTAGCATCTTGTACAATTGCTCTTGGAAGAGTCAATGGCGAAGTGTATAATGCAAGATTGAATGACTCCAGGTAAACATATTTCTGCTAAATGAATGTTTTCAGTAACTCTGGAAACATATCTGTTCACTTTGCTTGCAGATTATCCCGTTTTAACTGGAAGACCCCAGTGGATAAGGATTCATTTAATAACAAACTGCAGAAATATATGCACTGTGAGCTGTTAGTAGCAAGTCTTCTTACAGAAAGGTCTTTCTAAAGAAACTAGAGTATATATCTGAATGTCGTTGTCAGTTACTGGGTACTTAGGAAGATTCTTAGGTTGACTTGTATCTATGGTTTCTATCAAACATATCAAAGATCAAAGCAGGGCATTGTATCTGCTGAGCAAATGTTCTACCCTTCATCTGAAGTTCCTGCCCTGGTTGACTCTTCAGTCTATGAAGTTGTTGCTATGATTGCTTTAAACTGACGTTGAGAGATCTGAAGAACTGTGTTCCAACTTACATACCTTTAACTGACAATGCCAAGCCCCAAACCCAGGCTGGGTTATGACTCTGCGTTCATTCCCCCTTTGAATGAAACATAAACCAACTTATGAGGAAAAATGGAGTTAATGTAATAGACATTTAAATAAAAACAATTGGTAGTGTTTTTACAACAAAGATAATTTCTAAAGAAACCACTTGAATTGATATCACATGTATGGAACACTTTGGAGCTCTTGTGTGTGTGTGTGTGTGTGTGTGTGTGTGTGTGTGTGTGTGTATGTGTTTGTTTTCATGTGCTCTGTTTTTTGGTTGCTTTAGGGATCAGGGCTTTTGGTTTCCAAACACATTGCTCACTTTTCTGGTGAGTTAACAAATTGATTCTATGTCCCTTTGACATGGATCTCTCAGGAAATCTGAGTGCTACTGATGTCATGGGTGACTTGGGCATCTAAGGAAAAAAATGTTAACTAATTTAGTTACTTTTCCCTAGACCAAATGACTGGGATCATAGTCATATTGAGGAACAGAACTGGAATTGAAACCAGGTCTGAATGTGGAAAAAATGCTACCAAAAGAAATTGCTCAGCAGACAGTGCTTGCTGTACAAGCAAAGACCCAATATTCATCTCCAGCATCCACTTAAAAAGCCAGATATGGAGGAATGCACCTGTAATTCCACTGGGTAGTGTTAACAGGATGACCCTGGGGGCTGGCTCTCTTGCCATCCTGGCAAACTTGGTAAGTTCTAGGTTTGTGAGTGATGTCTCAAGAGTCCAGAGGATCAGGGAGTTTGCTGTGAGATTGTGTCTATTAGTATCATCAGAAGCTGCACCCATAAAGTCTCACTAATGTGATTGTCAAATGTGAGTTGAACTAGGAGGTCATCAGTGAACATGTCAAACTGAACTGGGAAGTCCACAGAGCCTCAATACTACACTAAAAACTACGGGCAATTGAGGAAAACTGGGAGCAGGAGAGGTGGGTGGGTGAACCTTGTTCTTCCTGGGACAAACTGATGCTAGTGTCCCTTTGCAATAGAACATCCATGGAAAGAACAGTGGAACTGTTTGTTAAATGCCAAAAGGTCAGCCCTGAAAACATACACACAAATAACATTATATGAACTCAATGGTTTATAGTTAGGAATGTATATGTACATACAAATATGTACGAATATTTAGGGATATATATTATATATGTATGTATGTATATATATGTACATATACACACAAATACATAGACATAATTCATTATAATTAATGAAAAGAGACGTTGTGAAATTTGGAGGAGAAGGAGAAAGTGCATGTTGGGGGTGTTGGGGAGGAAAGAAACAAAAAGAATGTTATAATTAACTTACAATCTCAAAAATGGAAAAAAAATAGCTAAGGTGGAGAAGCAATTGAGGAAGACACTCAGTTTTGACTTCTAGCCTCCATACCAAAAGAATCTTGCAAATACACTCACAAAGAAAATTGAAAATGAGATTTATTTGCAAGATTGAAAGATTCAGGGGAAAAAACAGCATTGAAAGAAAGAGAGGCAACTGAGTCTTCATTTTTTGGGGATGTTTTAGAATCAATGAAATCTTTCAGAAAAAAATCAACATAAAAAGATTGTTTTTGATGATTAAAGCTGGAAAAAAACTGGAGGAAACCCCATCAATCAACCACACAGTTCAAATGCGGTTAATGCATTGTATTTTTGCTTCTCAATTATTTCTTACAAATTGGCATTACTTTTTATGGTGGACAACATCACTGTTTCATTTGATAAATTCCTCTAAATAACTTCACTTTCATGATTTGAAAAAATTTAGGATCTATGCATAGACAAGGAAAATTCATATACATATATATGTGTATATGTATATAGATATGCATATGTTCTGTATCTGTATATTTTTATATATATGCATGTATATATACATACACATACATCCTTAGATAATAGATCTGATATTAGTTTAACTTCAAGAAAGAAAAACCTTGTTAAACTAAGAGGAGACTACATTTAGTTCTTGAAAATGGTCATTATTTTATAACTTTATTTTAAGCTCTAGGGACTGAACCCAGGGATCTGACACATGTAAGACAAGTGTCCTACGCTACTCTAACACTGTAAACTTCTCACCCCATTCACATTCATTTAGTACTTATTAGTTTTAAAACCAAAGAAGTTGAACATTCCTAATGAATTTGCTGTGTCTACCTGTAACTATCTCTGTTCTGTTGACACTCTGGGGAGACTATGTTGCTTGTTGAGTTGAGCTCTTTTCTGAAGCCACAGTATTTAGGAGTATATTAGTTACTCAAATTTGAAAATGTTGTGTTCTGGATAGGCAAATAGACATGAAACATTTGCAAATGGAAAGTAAACAAGTAACCCCCCCCAGAAAACGATATATTCAAAACAAATCAAACCCCCAATAAACCTGCATCTACCAGTGCCACGTTGGGTGTGGGTAGAGGCAGCAGAGGCTGCTGTTTTCACTGAATGATAATGAGTAAGTGGTTTTTGAAAAGTCCAGCTATTTTTTTCCAATGAATCAATAGAAGAAAAACAAAATGACACGCCCCACTTGACCAACTTCTGGAAATTCTGTTCTTGAAGAGCTAGGCAGCTTCTGCAAAAATTGTTCAATTCCATGTAGCAAGGAGCTAAGGCCAATAGCAGACACGGTGTTGTGTGTGTGTGTGTGTGTGCTTCAGGGCAGACCACACTGGAATCATGCCCACATAGCTCCAGGTTCTCAGCTTTCTCTGGGCTGGGTGTGATTTAGCATTTCCTAAGAATTGCTTCCTATCTGTGTGGAGGAGCACACATCCTCAGCACATTACTTTGCAAACTCAGCTAGCTAAATGCATTCTTCTGTGAAAAGGCAAAACCTTACAAGATTCTGCCTATGTGAATTTCTCTGTCCTCTGTAGGCTAACTCAATAATGTTTACAGGTCTCTGCTATTTGGACATCTGGTATACCAGATTCTTTCTGCTGCCTATATGTTATGATTTTTCTTTTCTTTTTTTTGACCAGAATCTACTGTAATATTACTAGGACTACAATTACTTTTGGATTATGATCTTTATATACTGACATGGGGAATGGAAACACACACACATATGCATAACATGCATGTGCATTTGTTTATAAATTAAACACAATGTAAAGAAATGTAAAAGTATATTTTCAAATAGTAATTGCTGTAATATCTTATGTTGTAAGTAATGGTGGTTTCCTAGAGAAAAAGTAAATTTTGTTTCTAAATCAAGTGTTATAAACTTAATAGAATTTTATCTTAGTGCAAATGCTACCCTAAAGATTATTTAAAAGGACTCATCTTTCACATCATAGTATTATTGCTTTCTTTCTTTTAGTATAGAATTACTCTAGAGTTGAAACATATCCAGTTATAACTGTGGTGATGAAGGCTGTAATTAGGTTCTCAGTGGGAGGAATGAGGGTAATGCAGAATCAGACCATTCAGCTACCCAGCCCATGAACCCTGGCAGAAGTGGACCCTTGACCAACAGAGCCAAATGGGTACTGGTGACATGGACAGTGTGTAGGCTTCCAGGGGACCCACAGATCTCCCCAGAGTGACACGTTCACATTCTTCACAGTGACATATGCAAGAAATCCAGACATTTGAAGAAAGGTTAGCTGTTAATTCGGGCAGAGTGGGGTGGAATCCATTGTGTAGTCAGAAAAACCTGAGAAGTGTGTCTGAGTCCTCATTTTTGGGAGTGTAGGCTTCATTATCATTACACTGAGGCATGTTGGTATAGAAATAACAATGGGAAGAAGGAGCAAAGAAAATGTACCTGAACTCTTTTCCAGGATGGGACAAAGATTTAATAGCTGATGCTTGATTGGCTTTATAAATTCAGGGACATAGGGGAGGCTGCCTTCCAGTACTGTCCAGATTTTACCTAACATTTTTCATCTAAAATCCTAAGACACCTTAGGGAGGTATGCAATGCAGTCAGCGGTGATGACCCTTTGCTTGGCAAGTACTCTTGAGTGACTTTTTAAATGGGTATTTAACTTCCGGCTGTTTCTGAGTTTTTTCATCCCCGGTGATGAGTCTGGATAGCAAATTGCCCTGGTTTAGAGACCTGCTTTAAAATCTTCATAGCACATTCCAAAGGGCTTCACAGTTTAAGAGTCTGGATATGGATGATTGAGATCTTTAGGTGTTAGGAGAACTAACTTATTTTAACTTAAAATCAAAGTTCTAAGTGCATTAATGGATTGAGAAACATATGGATCATATAAATATGCTTTGAAATATGAGACCATGATGGCCCACTAAAAACTGAACGCCATTGGTAGCCAATGCAGAAATGCTCTTGTTCCGTTTAGATAACTACATGTCAGCATCGGATTGGTGACATATGGTGAGAGTCTCACACAGTCACAACAAAACAATGCATGTGAAGTGACCAGATTTTAAAGTAGTGGGTGAACACACAGCGGTTTGAACAAAAGGATGAATGACTTGTTATTATTAAGAGCCCTTAAACAAAGAATCTCCAATGTAAGACTTGGGCTGATAAGTACAAAGAACTCAGTTAAAGAAATGTAAAGAAGTCAGAAAGGACCAGAAAGGGAGACAGTCTTACTTACATGTGTTGTCTTTACGTAGAATGTGATGAATAAAATAATTCGGACATTTTTTGTTTGTTGTTGGCTAGGATGGACAATTTTAATTTCTTAGGTAAATAAATCATTGATAATGATGATGGATGATGATGTCATGTTCATGTGCCCGTCTCTCTCTCTCTCTCTCTCTCTCTCTCTCTCTCTCTCTCTCTCTCTTTCTCTTTCTCTCTCTCTCTCTCTCTTTGTGTGTGTGTGTGTGTGTGCTAAACAGGCCTGTATCTCACAGTCTATCCCTCTTAGGCTCCTGTACTCCCCTACACACCTCATCTAACCTCATGGCTTCATGTGTCTGAGGATCACCGTTTTAGCTTAGTCTGATGTTTTTTCACCTGGAAAGTTCCCATTTGATTTTGAGTTTAAATGATGCTTTCTTTCCGTTCCTATAGGTCTTATTGTCTATGGAGAACTAATGTCTTCTTTGGAATTTCCATTCAAATACAGACTTTGATTCACTGTCAACTTTTGCAAGGATTTAGTGAAATACATTTCATTCTATGACTTATATATACTTATATATACTACAAGTATGTATACTACAAGTATATATACTACAAGCTGCGTGAGGTCAGAGAGTATTTCCTAGATGTTTGTACTGAGGCATTGAAGAAGAAAGGTAAAGTACCTAATTGGGATTGTAATTGGCTCAGAAAACAAACATCCATTTTTAAGAAATGGTCTTCTAAAAAACGCTTACAGTGGTTAGATACGATTCTTAGGGAATGAATTAAAATGCTTGATTTCATATCATCAAAGATTATTAGGAGAAATAAAAATGTAATTGAAAGGATTAAAAAAGTTGCAATAGTGCCTGTATAGGATGTGAGGGACAAGCTCTGCTGTGGTATCCTGGTGAGAGCAGGAATCGCTGGGAGTCCTCCAACAGGCCCTGATGTGGTGAGAATCACGATCTTACAAATACACTTCTTTGTTACAGAAATTGTATCTGGTAAGAAGCCATATGAATTTTTAGATTGAATTTTATGAATAGGACACTTAATGTTGAAAAATTGGAGTTTGGTTTCGGCAATTAATACACAGACAATCAAATAATGCAATAACTGGCTCCTTACAATCAAAGTGTAAGGTATGTCACAGAAGAGCCACAGTTCTCACCTTGAGAGGAATAAAGAATAATTTATTTTGGAGCCAAATATAAGTGACCATTTCCCTGGAACACAAATTCGTTTCACTCCAAATACTATGTCTCTGTGAGGTAATAATCTCTTCAAGATTTGATAGTATTAGAATAAAGAAATAAGATAAAATAAAAAAATAAAAATTAGAATAAAGAAATAAAGATAGTATTAGAATAAAGAAAGTCATAAATCATACTCATAATCATAATATATCAAATATATTGCTGGACACATCAGGTAGGCAGTTTTTTGACGGAGTGGAGAAGTCTCTGCTATAGGGGTCAGCCTCTGTCTGATACCATTCTTGGTGTTTGAGCTGGTGCAAGGTAGGGGCCTAGTCATATGATCTGAACGGATCTACTTCAAAGTCACAAGGATGTTAGGGCACATACCAGGTTGAGTAATAAATGATTATTTAAAGGACAATGATAGCTCAAGAGAGTGGCTCTGAGTCTGCAACATTCCAACTTCTTCATAATCATTGAAGTTCTAATCATTCAGTCATCCAGAAGCATGTTCAATGTAAATGGTACTTCTTTCCTGGAACATCAATTGACAAATACACTATGATAAGAAAGAGATAATAAAGCAAGGTGTGTGCATTATGATTCCATTCTTAGCATTTGTCCACCAACTCACAATAAGAGAGTATTAAAAGTGTTTATGTATTACACAGCAGCCATTAATTTTGAGTGGTGCTTTCTATATTTTGTGAAATATTTATCATAAGCATGTCCCCATATGATAAGATTCAAATTAAAATGGGCATGATGTAACTTAATAATAATGTATGGTACTAGAGCATCCCCTTTCTTGGAGGAGCCACAAGGCTAAAGTAATGGTGTTTTGGGACTGAGCCACTGATGATAGGGCTGGGGCCATCCAAGTGGCCAGCTCTGATGGGAGTAGGCTGCACTGTCAAGTGATCAGGGAAGTATGGAATTGGACTCTTCAAAACACTTATCTTCCAGTTTCATATATAAACACTTATCTTCCAGTTTCATATATAAACACTTATCTTCCAGTTTCATATATTTGCTGAGAATGTAAAGAGATGACATTGATTTCTCTTCATTACATTCCACCAGGACTCATAATATCAACTTGTCTTGTGATTCGCCAGTATTGATGACTCTGATGACATGAAGTAAAGCAAGAGGCAAATTCCAACCCATTCTAATTTATGGTGATTTGGGTGGGGGGGGCTACAATTTGAAAATCTAAATACCCTGTTTATCTGCAACTTTTCCATTTAATTAGTTTATAGCAGCGTGAGTTTTCGGGTTCCTATTCATTGCTTTCACTTTTTCAGATTGTCATCGGCTCCAACGTGACAGTGAGAGCCTCTTCAAATCAGTGTCTGTGTTCTCATCACCCATTCCCACAATTCCAGGGGACTTTCTTATTTGCCAGCCAAAGCAAGCACCCCAGACTTAGATTCCACATTTTGAGCCAAGCCTGGAATCTGCTATTTCCACAGCTGGATTTCAAAGACCAAGATCTAGCTGAGAGGTGTGTTTGCTGCTACAAGAGCATCGTTGCCTCTGTGGGCAAAGTAAGGGAATTTTTGTAGCTGTGGGCATGCCCAATGCATTCCCATGTACATACTTTTAAGATATTTATTTCTGTATTTGCTCTCTCTATAAAAAATGCTAGCTTACACCAAAATCCAGAGTCTACCAAATGTCACAATGCTCATTCCTTTACGCCCCCATGTATTTGTAACTATTCCCTAATATTACCATCATTATTAACATTGCATCTCTCATTCCATAACCTCCCTGTATATAACAGGCCTCTAACAGATAACATGGTCTTCCCATTCCCATGTCCCAAGGCTTCTGCTGGTGTCCATCCGTAGACTCCTGTCACAGGTCCACCAGTTGGAGGCCAGAGTAGCCATATAACGACTTCCAGCCCAGCCAGAGATAACCTGGCAAAATCCTATCTCAAAACCAAACAAAGCCAACCAGTGAAACAAGAGAGCACATTTATGTATGATTTATATTTACAAAACAAAACAAAAAAACAATTTTAAAGGTAGTGCAGAGAGTTTACATCCATACCATATCTAAGGGTGTCCCTCGTCACTTTCACAAATAATGAATAAACATCACTGCATTATCCAATTAACTCATGCTTCATTCAGATTAGTTTTCTTCTGAACTATAGTCTCTGTCTGTTCTGTCTCCTCTCTCTCTCTCTCTCTCTCTCTCTCTCTCTCTCTCTCTCTCTCTCTCTCTTTCCTGTTCTAGGATCCTATCCAAGACATGTCATTTCTCTGTCAAGGTTCCTGCACATCCTGTTGGCTGTGAATGCTTTGGCTGTCCAATACAATTGTGTGGAGTTCTTGTCTTTTGTACACTGAACTTCAGGAGGGATTTATATGATACCCTGACGAGCTCTGGATTATGTGTTTGAGGGAAAAGACTAGTGAAAAGGTACAAGACAGGTCACCTTGACCTGTCACCACACCTGCTACCCTGAGTTTTCCATGCCCAACTCCTCTTTCCATATTCCGGGGTTTGGAAGAAAGTCGCCATGTACAAAGCACAGAGAAAGAGGGGCATTTGTGCTCCATGCACTGTGAGGTCTGTGCCGTCTGAGACTGCTCAGGATCCCTGAGCAGGAGACTACACACTCATCACTCACTCATTTCTCTCAGTGATTCTGCCACTGAGGACTCATTGATATTTATTTTATACTTCTGATTTCATCATGGTTTAAATTATGGAATATCACTGATTTTCTTTTTACCGTCCCGCTCATCCATGTAGCTAGTGACATGTGCCCACTACAGGGACCACATTCCTGGCACAGGACAGGTATTCTTAAATACCCACTCTGTAATTTGATGGTTTCATATACTGTTACTTTATCATTTGGAATGGCTTTGGTCATATTTTATAGTTGATTTCCTGTCATTGCTTGAATCTTAACTTCAAGATTGGCCCTAAACATTGACTCTTATTTGCTTCCTTTGCAGTTTGGGAGTAAATCTCTTCCTTACAATAGTTAATGTGCTCTCTGATGTTTGTTTGTCTGTTCTTTGTAACTATATTGTGAGGTCGGTGGGATTTCAACATTTCTCCCTCCTTTCTCTTTCAGTGTGAAGCAGTTGTGTGCAGAATATACCATGTTCTAGGGACACAGAATGTGGCTGTGTTCATCAAGGAGTTGAGTTTTATAAGTATTTACTTGAATCCCTTCTAGAGAAGTGACACTCAGGATTTATCATTCATGGGATATGTACTATGTGGGTTTTTGTTGTTGTTTTGTTTTTTTCTCTTGCAAAGATGTTCCATTTTGATCATCTGGCCTTCCATGTACAGAAGTATCTGTAGATCAAGCGCTTGTTCAATGGCCGGCTAAAATTGAGAATGCTTCCTTGCCAAGCAGAACTTATTCCACAGTGACTGTGGTTTCAGTAGTAGAGTGCCGTAACCAACTGGGCCAAATAGCTGGGCTACAAAAGAGGCAGGCAGGAAATCTAGCAATATAGACATTCACTTTACAGTGCACAAAATACACCCTGTGTTGACACAAACAAACTGCCTTCACCATTTTGACTGTCAAGTAGTCAAGAAAATATTTAAGCCAGTCTTGAAGCAGTCAAATTGGCCAGCAAACCTATCTGCCTTTCCCCTTCTCCCACTGCGCTCTGCCTCCTCATTTCCCTGGCTCATGTTTTAGAAGCAGACACGTTTTGTTGCCAGCAGAGGATGCTTTCTTTCTCACGGAAACTTAATGAAATAGCTGTTACATCATATAAATCCACTTCCTTAACACTATGTGTCAGACTATCAAATCAGTTAAGGAAAATTCTCATCTTTTTTTCTCTTTGAAATTATGGATAGGCTGGTCGGGTTCCAAATTCAGCGAGTTCATATCGCCATCTAGTGTTCAAAACAGGATTGTCCACACAAAGGAAGGAGAAAAATTTTAAACCCCATTGGCTACAAAAACCAATTTTATCTGCGTTGTTTGAAAGATTCACTTGGCTGATTCGGTTTGGTTTTGGGGTTTGTACTCACAGTTAATTTGATATTTATGTTTTGATAGAATACCACACTACTGAGTAAAATTGTTGATTACAGTTTACCTTGAAAACATAGCTCAAAATAAACCAGAAACAGTCTCTTTTCCCAGTATAAGGATAAATGCATCTCAGATAAAACCAAATATTGTGTATGACAAATGATAACGTCGCAACTTAGGACGAAGCAAACTTAGCAAACTCCCCCTAGGGGAAACAAGAGGAAGTGAAACTAAGACTGGAGCAGGGGCGCCTTCTTACTCCATGTTTCTGAAACAGTATTTGGGTGTTAGGGAAGGAAGATACAAAGCCCAAACTGTGCACTGAAGAGAAAACATAACTCACAGATAGGAAAGATACTTTGTTTCCGTAAGTAAGCAAGCCCCAAGTCTGATTGTTTCAACCTTGGTTGCCCTCAGTGCTTGCATAAAAACTGGACTGGTATATTTAGAAATGTATTTGCAGTTGTTAAGCAAAATACACACAGAAGCACTTCTAATGATGGCACAGACTGTGGGATAGTTGTAATTAGAACTGAATATGGCAAGGTTTTCTGTTTCTTCATACACTGAGGAGTTGAAGGCACTGCTAATCCACATCCACGCCACACTGAGGTGGATCTGGTCCCATTTCACAGTGAGTGGCAGAGCTGGTTCTGTCTCAGAACTTCCACAGCACTGTGCTCTTTCCTTCCTGGTGGCATTTTGCAGGTTTGGATGAGAGACAGGAAGAAAACCAGTCAGATAGGAAATGGGCAAAGGAGGAGGAAAGAAGAAACACCCCAAGGGGACTCAGAGTGTCTGCCAGACACCGGTTGTGCTTTATGCAAAGTGTTAAAGCAAGCCCTTTAACCCATACAGTTACAGTTCCTTACAGAATGCAAAAGCGATTACCATTCTTGGCAACAACCCAGTTTTAATGAAGCAACCCTAAACAGACTATTAGTAAGTAAACTCAAAATAAAAAAAAATTACTGTGGTGTTGGTAAAAATTCAGACAGAGGGTGATTTATTATATGAGTGACTTTGTTTTTGATTACAACAAATCATATATGATCCAGATTTAAAAATTTTTTCTTATCCATCCTGGGATTCATTTTTGATAATTTTTCAACATTGTTAGAGATGCAAATTTTTATCTTATAAATAACTTGTAACAAATAATTAGCACATGCTTTTAATATGATAAAGTATAGGTAACATTTTAGGTTAATCCTTGTGGACCATTCATCTAGTGAAAAGCAGCTTTCTCATTATAAATATTCTGAGGATGACTACCTTCTGATGATACCTCCCCACCCCAACCTGCACGTAGTCTTACATTTTTGTGGATGGAAAAGCTGGCTTAAAACTGAAGTATTTATGACTTAATCTACTTGCACTTTGGGCTCTTCGGGCCTTATTGGTAAGCAATCATGGTGCCTCCTGGCTCACGCTGGGGTGCCAGAAGTGATAAGGCTCATGCTGACAGCTCTGCCTGGCTGCTGCCGGCTGCTGCCGGCTGCTGCCGGCTGCTGCCGCTGCTGCAGTGTTCCTTGCCCTTGGCAAAGAGCTCCACAAAGAGCAAGAGTGCCATACATCCCATTTGCCAGTTTGCATATTTCCCCACACACTCACAATATAGGTAGCTGTGGGCAGAGCTTGCAGCTTTGCCATTGTTTCTGGCTTTGAACCAAGTGTTTTGTTTCGGGCCATTTTATTGGGTGGATTCCTGGGGGCATTATTTTAAGTACTGGAGAAAGTTATTTCTTTCTCTGGTTTGGTTTTCTAATAACAACAAATCATGAATTAATTTGCTGCACACAGAAGCTAAACAAAGGAAAACAATCCTTCTGGAATTAGCTTTGAAAGGGGCTGGCAGCCAGGAGGCAGAAAACGTTTGCCACCACAGTTAGAAGAATGCTTGTTTGACCTGGTGTCATTTTCTGTCACCCAGGTTTTGTGTGCTCTGGCCTCTTGGCTTTGCTGGCACAAACCTAAGTCTGTCCACACTGTGGCAGCCTCATTCCTCAAGTCTTGGTCCACTAGCTACATGTCCCTTGACAGTGTCAGGCGTCGGGAGGCTGGGCCAGGAGAGGACAACCACTGCCAAGTGGATTGTGTACACAGATAGCTGCACACAAAGCATTGGAGTTTGATGGGTTGGCTCTGAGAAAGCAAACATTTGTGTTTGTTCTGGAACAAAGCACAAGCTAAGTCAATTTGTGAGTTTTTTTTCTCCTGCTTTCCAGAAAGTATCAGGCTTATCCTCGTAACACTTTCATGGGACATTAACAAAATCATCATCATCATCATCACCATCACCATCATCATAGTCACTGGGCATTTTAACACCTGATTGTATTTGTGTCATTCTGGTTTCTAGAAAAGTCACTCACCTCACCACAGCTGGAGATTGCACAGCCCCTGGCAGCATGTGCTGGACAGCGCTTTGTGGAATGAATGAAACATCCCAGCAATAGAGTAAAAAAGAAAAACAACAACAACATAACCCAATGGAATTAAAATAGGTGGAAAGAGCAAGAGGTGAGAGCACACACTGTCCCAGCCCCCATCAGAGGTGGCAAATCTACCACAAGCACACAACCAATATCTGCAAGGGCACCAAGCCATTTCAGCCTGTATGTGACAGGGCAAATGTCCTTCCTTTGTCGTATATTTGTTTTTTAAATTTTTTTCCATCAAAATGGTCAATTTCCTCCCATTGTTTTTTTAATAAAATGTACTGTCTTTATTGCATAATTGAAATATTATAAAGTTGTTGATAATTTGAAAGGAGATTGCAATTAACATTGGTTTAGCTCTAACTATGTTTAGCTTAATTTCATGTGTGCTTGTATTGTAGAATGGTAATGGATTGAGAACAAATTCTAGCAAACTGATTGCAGAAGGCATTTATAGCACAGCGGGGCACTGGAGAAACGTGGCAATATGAAACAGGACATCATGGTTGTTTTCTTTCTTTCTTCCCTTCCTTGAGCTACCTTTCTTCTGTAATGACAAATCTGTGGAAAAATCATTCACCTGAAAATTGTCTTCCCATTAAAATATGTGTCAGAGTAGGGAAACTTGCTTAGAATAGCACTGTGAGCAGAGGCGATGCTGGTGCCTGTTTGGGAAAACGTGCTACCTTCTTGGTCACAGTTTGCATAGATCTGAGTGTTGCAAAGCCACAGGAAAGCTAAAGCAACAACAGAGATTCAGAAATGCAGTCTTTGAAGACAACCAATCACAGCAGAGTGATACCAGACTAGACTTAGTGTACAAGGGGTTCACCCAGGACAGTGTCAGCTCAAAACGAAGTAATGGAGAAACTTGTCCAGCACAGAGCAAACTCATACCCTGCACACACAGCAAAGAGGAACTGGAGAGCAGAAAGCCAAAACATTTCTCTAAGATACACCCAACTAAAGGTAGGTTTCTCTTCACTGAGGAAAGATTGGCACCCAAAATTTTATTGTGACTATAATGGTTGATATATGTAACTTGTTAATGAAAACACCGTTCCTGATTGGCTGGTATATATCATGGATTTGAGGTTTCTGTCTTGCTAAGTTCCTATAATGAAACCATAATTCCCAATGTGATGGTCTTTGATGGCGAGATGTTTAGGAGATAATTAGTACTAGATGAAATCCGAAGTGTGAGACGTGATGATAGCCCTGTCATGTTATGTCTCTGAGGGCTTTATGCTAAATGAAATAAGTCAGAGACCAGTCAATGACTCGATGATCTCAGTTATATGTGGGTCTCACAAACTAGCAACTACAGAGGTGCTTCTCAGAGGCTGAGGGTATGATAAGGTGGGAAACAGAAGGCCCAAGTAAACTGTACAAAGCTTCATACAGTGATTCTCAAACTTCCTAATACTGTGACCCTTTAATACAGTTCCCCATGTTGTGGTGACCCCCCCAATAATAATTATTTTGTTGCTACTTCATAACTGTAACTCTGATATAGTTATGAATCATAGTGTAAGCATCCAATATGCAGGCTATTTGCTTTGAGACTCCCTCTCCCCAAGGGGTCAGACCCTTTAGTTGAGAACCAGTCGACTAGAGGAAAGGATGCATGTTTTCGTTATCTACTGAAATCTGTGGTGGCCAATTACTAGTAATATATTGTGTATTTCAAAACCTCTAAAAAAATACATTTTAAGATGTTCTTATTAAGAGTACACATACACAGGAGTGTAAGCTAAATATATACAATTATCAACTTCAAAATAAATAACAGCAATTAAAAATAGAAGACGTAAATAAATGACATAGCAAGAACATAAACCCTCTTTGCTCTCTCCCTCTGAGCACATAAAAATGTATCTGTCTACAAGCCAGGAGGGAGACACTCACCATATACCAGAGAATCAGGCACCTTGATCTTGGACATTGTGACCTTCAGAACTGTGAGAAACAAGTGTTTAAACCATCAGTTCTCAACCTGGGGGTCACCTGTGGGGTGATCTAAGACCATCAGAAACCACAGATATTTACATTATGATTCATAACAGTAGCAAAATTACAGTTATGAAGTAGCAACAAGAGTAATTTTTTAGTTACAGGGGTGGGGGCTCACCACAACATGAGGGACTGTATTAAAGGGTCACAGCATTGGAAGGTTGAGAAACACTGCTTTAAACCAACCAGTCTAGAGTAATTTGTCCTAGCAGAACTAAAACACTGTTAATAAATGTTATCATAGTAATTATATCCCTCAACACCACCCCTCCAAATGTAAATAAAACAACAAATCCCAATCCATAGACACGTTGGTGAGAAAGGATCCAGGCTCCAGGAAGACCCAAGAATCTGGGTGGAAGCCAGCAAGCCAGCACCAGTGGCTTGTTCCCCACACAGTAGTATTATGCAGTGTCTCCCCATCATCCTATCTGTCACCTTATCCTTGCACTGTCAAGGCTCTGGCACCTTCCATTTCTCATTCTCTACCATGTGAAGCAGTTTATTACCTCTTGTTCTCTGGTGCTGCCTAACATCAATACTATACTTTCCTTTGTCAACACCACCCCAGAGTGGGGATTCCCATGTTTGGACTTATGTGAAAGTACCTCTTTTCTGCATTGTGCAAGCACCACCGAGTCATCTCACTGTTTTCTTCTTTATCTTCTCAGTAACAAAGAGGACATATAAACTCCAGTGCAGGAAGGAATGAATTCTATGCCCTTTGCATCCTACAACCTATGAGTTCGATTTACTGTTTTCCTATCTGAAAATGGGGTTCATAATGGTTTTCCTCTAGTCTAGTTGCACAATTAAAGACAAAACAGTGGATTATAAAATTTCCCTACACAGTTACCAGAAAGTTGCAAGGTTCTACTGGTTCCTTTTCTGTGAAAGAGCCCCACCCAAGAAGAGCATTTGTCAACTCTCTGGGCCCAGTTACTTACATAAATGAAAGGGAAGAGAAACAGGAGTGAGAATTGTCAGCTGTCTTGGTGGTCCGCCTCTCTTGGGGAAACCGAAAACACTGTGTCATAGGCCAGCTCTTTGGTAAGAGAGTTTGAGACACATTAATCCTGACCAATGAACTAATTTTCTTGGTTCTAAACACTAGACTCAGGTAGACAAGCTCTGAAAAGTCTTACTGAGTTATTAACAGGGCATAGGAAGATGCCATTTTATTTCCCAGAGTACCTCTTGAGCTTGATAAGAGCAAGGGGTGGATATTAGAAAATATGACATCATCTTATTTGTATAAAGTACTTTAGAGATCACACCATCTTCTTTCCTTTTCTATGACTCTGGCTAAGAAGAAGAAGATTTCTGTTTTCAAATATTAGATGTTAAAACAGATATTTCATTTCATATCATAAATTTTACCAGTGGTATGCTTTGGAGGGATAGCTAGCTGCACTTTTCTGTTGAATAGTACAATATGTAAAAATACTACTGTAGTTTTCTTAAATCGTCTTTCTTCATGGTCTTTTGCAGAATCACTAGGTAGGCATTTATGTGTTGCAGAAAAAGAAAATAGTGTACTAGGAAGAACTCAGCACTAAAATTTCTCCCTGGTTATTGGATTTTAATAGCCATGAATAATAGCAGGTGGGACTCACAGACAAAATATACACAGTTGATTCTGAAGGAGACATACTATAGCTGAATTGTGTACCATTAAGACTATGACTGTCATCTATTGATCTATCCAGGTTGTCAATCACTTCTCAGTTTCTCATGTCTACGGTGTTAAGAATCAGCCATAGAACATTGAATGTGGAAAAAAATGACACGGATGGCATCAGGGTTTGGGAGAAGATGATCTTTAGACTTTTTGGGAAGAAGTAGCAAACCTGAGAATTGAAACCACAGACACTCTGGGGAACTATTTGTAGTAGGACTCCTTCAGGACTGGTAAAGAGTCAATGGATTTATTTTTGGCTCACAGTTCAGGGGATACAATTCAGCATAGTTGGAAGACTATGGCAGTACATGGCTGCTTGCTCACAGGACATTAGATCAGGAAGCAGAGAAATGGGGATCCCAGGGCTCATCTTCTTTTCCCCTTTCTTATTGAAGCTAGGACCTTAGGCCTGTGATGGTACCGCTTGCATTCAAAGTAAGTCAATTCATCTCCGGAAATCTCTCATTGGCATGCCCAAAGCTGTATCTTGTCATTGTGTTAGGTATTTCTCAGTCCTGTGAAGTTAACACAGTTAAGATTAATCTTCCCCAGCCAACTCCTTATCAACTTGACTCATGAACACACTACATTAAAACCACATGTACCCTGTTCCCTATAAGGTCACTGCCTTCAATAATGCAAAATACATTCAGTCTGGCTTAAGAGGTTCATAGATTTGAATAGTCTCTCCATTGTTCCAAAGTTCAAAGCCTCTTCTGGGATTCAAGGAAAATGTTGAGTGGTGCGACATGATAAATAGCTCACCCCCTCCTAAAAAAAAGCTACAAACTTTCAATGTAGGCTATCAACCATAAACATTCCCAGAAGGATATACAGGAAAGACTGGACCAAAGCAAGCCCCAAACCCAGTGAGGCAAATACCAAATCCCACAGCTCTACATTCAGAATCTGGGGTCTTAGTGGGAAACTAACACTAGACTCTAGTGGGCTTTAGTAGCCCCACTCTCTCAGCTTTATATATGAGTTTGGATGTGATTGTCTCATACAAGTCCTTTATCAAGACCTAGTAAACACCAGGCATACTTTTATACTTTGAAAGTAATGGCAACTTAATATTGGAGGTTCACATAGACAATACAAGCAAATAGAAGAGTGCCAAAGATGGTTCTAAATAAGCAATGAACATGAGAAGAACAAAGAAAAGTAGTTATGCACAAGGAATACATCCAAAGGGCTCATCTCTAGCACATGTTAATGAAGCACAGTGTGTATGGTTGAATAATGACGCAAACCAAAGGTAAGCAACATCTGTGACATAATGATAGTCACACACAGTAGTATGCTTACCATGAGCAAAGGTCTGCACAGTTCTTACAAGTGAGCCCTAGGTATCTTTGACAAGAAACAGTGAGATACTAAACACTGCATACTATCACATTATACTGGAATACTACATGTGATTTTCCACTAATTAGCGTTATTTGAATTAATGTTCTAAGATAACATTTGCTAGGATTTTGCAATTATGAAGTTTGGGCCAGCCAATGCTGCCATTCATTAAGGAATGTTGTTTTCCTTTGAATTGCTTTTACAATTATAAAATGAATGACAAACATAAGGAATAAAGCAAAAGCTGCCACGGTTAAGTAATAGAGGTGCTGTACGGTGTTAAAGCAAATCAAATGACTTTTCAGCAGAAATCACCAAACTGATCCTGAAAAACATAAAAACTAAAGCTGACTATATAACAATATGAATAAGTAGATAAGAGCAAGCTAATAATTCTAGGAAATGTTAGGCGAATTTTATATATAAAGTGGGAAGACATCAAAAAAAAGATGAATTTTATGACATTAATTGGCTTCAACCACAAATACAGCTCACAGCTTTAGAGTTGAAATTTCTCTAGTAATAAAATAAAAACACTAAAATTTTATCATTAAAATTCAATTAGTCTATAAAAGGTTCATAGTAGAGTGTCTGTGGGTACTCCATCTTCAAGAGTACTGTACTTGAAGGACTATAGATTCTGAGAATGATGAAATCAACACCAAAGACCAACTACAAACACTAGGCAGACAGAGAACTTTCTTTTGAAGTCTATATATCCCACGATAATTACGACCAAAACATTTGGTAATTTAATAGATCAAGAGGTAAGTGATCACAATGTATATCTTCTCTGTTTTACAGGCAAGGATTTATGTTACACTCTGGGACAGTGGTCATCTTCGAAGGAACCTTATCGCTTCTTCGGAGAAGAAATGATATACACTCACATGCACACGCACGTGCCATGTGATACAGTCCTTTGTAACACATGAAAGCACTAGTAGAAGCATTGTACAGACATGGTATAATTAGACATGAACTGTCAGGGACCCTTCTGTGTGGAGCATTTATTTTTCTATCAGCTATGATCTTGACTCAAATTGTACTGGGTAGGAACCCTATACTTCAAAGACAGGTCCATTATATATTTTCTAATCTTATCACCAGCTCTTTTTAGTTTAATATTTTGCTCATTATTAAAGAGTTCCATTGATTATTTTGATACAGTTATTTCCACATACTTTCATCCTTATTATGTTTAAAAGAAAACTTCTTATTTGTAGTCTTCAAAACCTTTCCTCCTCTGATAGCTACATTTTTGTCTTATTTAATTAGGATCCAGTGTTCATCATTGTTAACTATTCCTGCCATGACTAATAATCATCCTATCCAGAATTCATCAATGGCATTCCCATTTCCTCATGGTAGTCAGTTTAGTTTTGATTCTTAATCTCTTTTATCAGGCTTATTAAGATAAATATTTAATTGAATGAGAAATCCTTTCCCACAGTTTATTTTGAATTCAGATTCTGAAGGAGTTCTCAAATGTTTCACACTATCTCTGTACTGAAATTAGAGTTCTACTTATCTAAGACTAATAAATTAAACAATAATGAAACCAATATTTACACATTGGAATATTCATAGTAATTAATGATGGGTGAGAGTGCTAACAGCATGGGATATAAAACTGTTCCAGCAATATGTTCTCAATTTTGTTAAGATAAATACTTACACAAAACTAGGAAATTCATTCAAGTAGAAACAGCCATTGTTTCTAAGATGTATGCTACAACTGATTTTATTTACTTTTTATGTTGTTATTTTTTGATTTTAAAATTATGAGTGTGTGCATCTTTTATAACTAAAGTAGCAAATGTTATAAATTTGAAACACATACTATTGGTTTTCATGGTTATTGATAAAATTCAGATTATCATGACTGGCTTTTAAGAGTACCCCGATTCTGAGATCTACCTTAAGATCTGGCTATCACACTCTTGGGCACATACCCGAAGTATTCGATATCCTACCACAGACACTTGTTCTCCCATCTCGATTGCTGCAGTATTCATAATTGCCAGATTGGAAAGTTCCTAGATGTTCATCAGTGGCTGAATGGGTAATGATAATGTGATTCATTTGCTCAATGGAATGTCAGCAGTTAAAATCCAAATCATGACATTTGCAGATAAATGGATGCAAACAAAAAAGTCACACCTACTGAGATAACTCAGCCCCCAAAAGACAAATATATATTATATTTGTCAAATATATATGATATATATTTGTCTTTTGTGTGGATATTAGCTGTTAAGTCCTTGATAAGTAGACTACCATCTGTATCATCACAGAGAATAGATATAGAATAAGGGTCTGGGAAGAGAGAAGGATCTTCCTAGGAAGGGAAAATAGACGAGACAGCTATAGAAGGATGGAGAGGGGTGGACCAGAATAAGAGGAGATAACAGAGAGCGGGAAGGAGGTAAGGTGGGGGATATATGGAGGGAGCTAAAGCTAAAGCTTTAGGCTTTATATATATTTATATATAGCTAAAACTAAAGGCTATTTGAGAGATCATATTGAAACTACTATAGTAAAAGTTTCTTAAAATATATACATATACAAAAAAATCTAAATGAGTCATCAAATAACAGAGGAAACAAAACCATAAGTAGACATTTCTCATCACCAAATGAAACTTCCAGTGACAGGAATTGGTTACATCTAATTGAGTTGTTGGCAGAAAGGGTCATATAGGAACTTCCAAATACACAGGCTATAGCTGAAACTATTGGTTGTTTTCTACAAACTGATGGTAAGACCCTATTGCTGAAGTAAATAGCTATATAACTCACTGGACGTGGAAGTTGAGATTGTACCTACCTAGAACCTTTATCCCTATTGACTAGTGTTCATGGCACTGGAAGGTACTCTGCATGCTACCCAAGGAGAAAGGTAAACATCAACCCAACTACAAACCCTTTGATCTACAGTGATGACCTGCCTGCCATATACATGGGTGCAATTTGTAGTAGAAGAAATTATTTAATCGGCTCTGATGTTGGGCGCCAATTTGTAGTAGAAGTTAGGTGCCTAATTTGTAGTAGAAGAAATTATTTAAACCCCAAATTTATCGCTGTAAATCTACTACCTAATTGAGACCAGTAAAGGAAGACACAACTCAATAATTATGGTAAAAATAGCACGCCTAGATTGGGCAGGTTTACCGCTACAATACTCTAATCCCCGGCTATGAGATCCCTTATAACTTGCTGTTATCCCAGGCTGCTTCCTTGTCCTCTGAGCTCCGGCTCCTCCGTAGTCGGCTTCCTTCTATCTCTGGCTTCCTTCTGCCTGCCTCCTCCTGCTTCTACTTCTCTTCTTCTGCTCCTGCCTCCTTTTATATCGTATTCCTCTCACTCTCTCCTCCCCTAAGCCTTTTTCTCTGCCTCCCCTTCTACTGCCCAATCTCTGGCTCTAGCCTTTATTTTACAGGTTTTAATTGGACAGAAGGTTTACAAGACATCACCTGTGTACAGATTCAATCATCCTCTGCAGCCCCTCCCAGGAGGGTAGAACTAGGATCAAAATACAAGGCTGAGGCTATCCACTGGGAACTAGGATCAAAATACAAGGCTGACGCTATCCACACAACAGCAATAGTGGCACATAGTGTGTGGGGATAACCAACCAATGCCTGATTGGATTTAAGGTCCAATCTGTAAGATGGAATCTACCCCAGACACTGCTTGGGTGGCTCAGAATCTGAGATGAGATAAGCCAGAGGCTTAGGGGGAAAAATAACTACTGTTCTGATAGAAATGCAGCAATAAAATGATTCCTAACAACATTCTGTTACACTCATAGATCAGTGTCTAGTTCAGCTATCATCAGAGAAGCTTCTTCCTGAAGTAGATGGAAACAAATAGAGACTGAGAGCCAGACAATACACACATAGCGAGTGAGAGATCTTGGAACACTCAGTCCTAAAAGGGATGACTCCATCAAATCCCTTTCCTCAGGACTCAGGGTTTTCTGAGAAAGAGAGAGGAGAACAATTGTAAAAGCCAATGAAGATGGAAGACACCAAGGAAGCAAGTTCTTCTGGACATAATTGGACTAATGCACATGTGAAATCACAAGGATTGTGCCAGCCTGCACAAGCCCACACAAGTCTAAGCAGATGACGTCCAGAGCTGAGATGAGAAGCAGACACAAGTCTCTTTACGCATACAGACATACAAGTGCCTGTGTGCATTTCTTGTTCTTTTTCTTTGGCAGTTGCTTCTTCTCCTTTTCCCTTTTCTCCTTCTTTCTCCCTTTTCTCCTTCTTTCTCCTTCCTTCCTTCCTTCCTTCCTTCCTTCCTTCCTTCCTTCCCTCCCTCCCTCCTCCACTTCTTCCTCCTTTTTCTCCTCCTCCTCCTTCCTCCTCCTCCTCCTGTTTGAATGGTCCTCTTCAAGGTTGTTTGTTTTATCTTATTACTATTTTTCCTTCTTTTCAAAAAAAGATCCTGCTTGTTTTCTAATGAGAGAGAGAGAGTAAGCAAAAAAAGGGAGTGGATTCGGGTGGGTTGGAATGTGGTGAAGATCTGGGAGGTATTGGGGGAGAAAAAACTAATCAAAATATATTGGATGAAAAAATATTTTCTATAAAAAATAAAAGCAATTAAAGATGACTATCCCTATTCTGACCCAGATGACCTTCCTCCTATTTTATTCCAAGCACAGATTTCATTCTTGAGTCATAGCTGGTCCTAACCTCAATCCTGATGAGCACATCTGCTCCAATTCCTTCATTCTGATCTAGGTGTATGGTCTTCCCTGTATCCAAATCCCTGTATCCCATCTCTCAAGGCCATTCGCGCATACTTCATCTATTTTTAATGAGACAACTATATCCATTCTTATATTTTCAATTAATCATTTTTGTGCCCATTTTCACTGTTAAATGATTTATTTCTGAAAAATAAGTTATCATGTTACAAATCATAACTCTTGGAGGACAATATCCCAAGCCATGCACTATATAGCTCTGTGTCCCCCTAGAGAGCTTCATTAGAAAAGTTGTCTCAGGTAGATATTTTTAGGTTGTTCATGAGAGAAGCCAAGTTCAACTCATTTTTAAAACTGGGGCAATAAATGTGGTCTACATTAATGAAAATGCAGAGCTAGAATGAGTCTCTATGGCCTGGGCATGCCTCTCTAAAGATTTCTAAGGTAGTCTTTCCTAGGTGAACTAGCTCTGCTCTCAGCTGGGCTTCCTGTGAGGTAGAAGCAAAATGCTTGCATGGAATTTAGACTTTCTGTTTACTGCAATATACATTATTGGAAAGTTCATGCTCATTCTGATGGCAAAGGCCTAGGCCACTTGATTGCTTTATACCAGTGTCCATGCCCAAGATAAAACACACTGCTTGGCTGAAGTGGGGTGATTTCTCTATGCCTGGAATTCTATCTAGAAGAGATTCTTCCAGCCTCATACATTAGATAGCAGGGACTGGGAAGGCAGAGGAGGAGTAGGGAGAGACTGTTTACGCTACGTCATACCTGATCAGTTAGTACCAAACGTTAGTATTTGTATGTCATAAAACTCAAATAACATATCTTTCATGTCACTACAGGGATGCCTACAGGATTGAAACTATTATGTCAGATTGCTAATGAGTGTATTTTCAAGATATTTGATTGTGAGTGTTTTGGAATGAGACTGTGACAAAACCACCATTTGCTAAACATTGGCTACGCAGACAAAATCCCTGTAATACATCACACATTGAATTCCATGATATGCAATCTCTTTATTGGCTGGATCTTAACATTTATTAAGCAATTCTGAGAAGAGCTCCAAAATGATCATTTTCTAGAAACTGGCCTTAAACATTGAACAAATACTTTGTATCTTGAAGCATATCACGAAGGTGTATTATTGTCAATGTTAGAGCAAACTTTTAGAAGATAAAGTTTTATGCCGTTCTAATCTTGTCAATTTCTGGTGCCAACATTTTGTATACCTTATAATTAACAGGTGCTGCGAAGTTCCAAGAAGCAATCATCAGATGATGCTACAAAGATGTTTTCATGCTCAAGTAGCTTGGTATCTTTGCTAACTAGTATAATATCAACAAACATTTTATGTCGAGACAAAGCTTAGAAACATTTACAAAAAGGATTAATGTCAGAAAACATGTCTCAGAAATAATCGGCCTTTTCTTATTTCTCTAATTAATTTGTGTACTATGAAGCAAGTGTGAGTATCAGAGGTACAATTTTCAGAAGTCGATGCTTTTCCTCTATTGAGTGGGTCCAAGGGACCAAACTAAGGTTGTCAGGCTTGGTTTCGAAGGCCTTTGCCTGTTGAACCATACAACATAAAGCCTGAAGATTGGTTATGTACAATTAATGCAAACCAAGTGTCTTTTTAAAGTGTGGCCTAGAGTTATAGAGGAAAAATGTACAGAAGGATTATGGAAGTTTGAGAATAACCAAATTATTCTTGGAATAAGTAAGACATTTGGTATATTGGGGAACTGGAAGAACAAGTTGGGAGAAGGCTTAAGAAGGAGAAGGAATTACCAATAATAAAAGGAGAGAGAGACTGTAGGTATTAAGAAACTAATTATAAGTAACTTTTCACCCCAGAAAACAGAAGTGTTTTGCCTTTCACAGGGCTGATGTGAATATGGTCCTCCAGCTGGGAATGAGGTTATTATTATTTGGGTCTAGACAGCAAGGATATAGTAGAGTCCTTTGTCAATATAATACTATTTGTAACCTTTATGGTGAAAAGGGACAAATTTCCCCACAGCTTTTAATAAAAGATGCTCAGAAGTAGCTATACCCTCTTTAGGTCCTGGAATGAAAGAGACTGATAAAAAAAAAATACTGTAGCAAGTCTTATCATCTCACCCGAGTGCAGGGAAGCCCTGGGGCCTGGAAGGGAGAGAGAGAATTCAGGAAGAGGGTCTGTTTTGAAGTGCTGTGGGTGTGTGGGATAAAGAACATAGAATCCTGGTTGTGGTGGGACAACAAAGGAAATCGGAGACAATGACAAAGGGTAAATAAGAGGATGAGCCATTGGAGCAGTGGGGAAAGGCTGGCCCACGGAGGTGGAGAGCACTTCAAGAGTGGGAGCTTTGTCTGAGTCCCAGATGAAGAACCAGAAGGAGAGAAACATCACAGAACTGAATACAGGGGAAACCAAAGGGAAATGAGTATAATAGCTTTCACCAGATGGGACCCAGCTCTGAGACAGAGAAAGGGAGGGCATCTAGCCCCAGCCTGGGGGAAGGCATCAACCTAAGACGGGCAGAGGAAAGGCTCCTTCAGAGAATTGAGCCTTCGAGTTTATAAACTGAAGCCGATGCAGCTCTGAGCAGGGAGGAACACATTCTTGCACCCAAGCACACTGCCCTAGAAGTGAGACCCTGACATTCAGAATGCAGAAGGACAGGGCCTGCGTTTAACAGGAACCAAGCAGTTATATAGGAAGAGGAAGAATTATTTTAGAGTGACCAAGAGAGAAAGGCACTTGCTGGGAAGAATGACTATCAAGATAAAGGTGTTCAAAGTGTGCCCACAGGAAGTGCTTAAGGGTGACAAATTGAATGTCCTACTTGTCACCTATGTCACAGTGCATAAAGTAGGGTGGTGGTTGCTGCTTTTCCAGTGAAGAAACAGCATCCAACGCAAGGCCATACCATAACAGTGTACCTAATTAACTTCAGGATTTAGACACTGTGTCTGGGTCCTGGCTGTAGCAGTTGCTGGCCCTGTCACTTTCAGCAAGTTATTTAACGTCTGGGTTTTAGTTTTTCAATCAGATCCACAGTACAACACCTCTGTTTGATGTTGATGAACATTGGAAACTGAGATGCAGCTGAAGAAGTTGGTTGTGTGCCCAGCAGATAGCACAATGCTGTCTCTGTCACTTCATAAATATTGTTAAAGTGTGGTGTTAGACCAAACCCTGGGATTCCAGATTCTGGCTTCAGGGCCCTTTGAGCAAACTGTACAACTAAATATGACACCTGATGACACCTGGTTAAAAATGTGTTTATGGAACTGACAGGAGAGATTAGAGGCCATCAGACTCTAAAGAGAAAGGTAACAGATTGATTTTGTGTGTGTGTGTGTGTGTGTGTGTGTGTGTGTGTATGAATGTAAAAGTATTTTACCTATAACTTGTGTCTATTTGCACATATACACAAGCACAATCACATGCACACACACATATGTACACACTCCCATGCACACACACATATGTACACACTCCCATGCACACACACATATGTACACAATCCCATGCACACACACGTATGTACAGTCTCCCATAAACACATATAGTGGTATACAGAACCACATATATAAAGCACACACATATATATAAACACATATATACACATTTACACATATCCACACTTTTACATATACACACACATACATACAAACATATATACATGCATACATACACATGTACACACATGTAACTGTATGCACATGTATACACACATACACACATACACTCAGTAACAGGAAACATACTGAGTAACCAAAATGTGATCTATAGATTTAAATATTTGTAACTGAAGAGCAGGAAGGGTGGACCCAGAACTTCTACAGCTGTGGTATCTTTGCACATGTGCAGTTGATAACTTTTTGGAAGGGAACATGAGTCATAGGAGTAGTCAATGGTAAAATGTAAGTCCTGGTCAACTCAGTGTCTAGGCACCTGTGGAGGCCAGAGGTTGATGTCCAGATATCCTCCTCCATCACTTCCTTACACCATCATCAGCATTTTATTAGTTTGTACGTGTGTGGTGTGTGTGTGTGTGATGAGGAGAGAGAGAGAGAGAGAGAGAGAGAGAGAGAGAGAGGAAGGGGGAGGGAGGGAGGGAGAGAGAGAGAGAGAGAGAGAGAGAGAGAGAGAGAGAGGGAGGGAGGGAGGGAGGGAGAGAGAGAGAGAGAGAGAGAGAGAGAGAGAGAGAGAGGGGAGGGGAGGGAGGGAGGGAGAGAGAGAGAGAGAGAGAGAGAGAGAGAGAGGAGAGAGAGAGAGAGAGAGAGAGAGAGAGAGAGAGAGAGAGAGAGAGAGGTGAGACCCTGACATTCGGAATGCTTATCTTACATATCATATGTATTTATTGTTCTCACCAGTCATATTTGACTCTTATTGCTGATAATATCACACACTTCAGTTGCAGGACAGAGCAATCATTCTCAAATCAACTAGTAGCTAGATTCCATAGTACCAGAAAGTGTTACTCAGGCAACCGGAGGAGTAAAGACATCAATGGTTTAATCCATTGCTGGCTAAATTTATGCCAACGTCACAGGCTAAAGTCACTTCAGAAAAGAGACTCTCAACTGAGAAAATGCCACCACCAGAGTGGTCTATTAGCAAGACTGTGGTACATTTTCTTGATTGATGATCATTGTGGGATGGCCTAGAATACTGTGAATAGTCCCATTCCTGGATTGGTGGTCATAGGTGCGATTGGAAATCAGGCCGAGTAAGGGAGAGGAGCACTAGAGAGAGTGGCACTCTTCCATGGCCTCTCCATCA
Organism: Mastomys natalensis; assembly: GCA_021653895.1. Lineage (NCBI taxonomy): Eukaryota > Metazoa > Chordata > Mammalia > Rodentia > Muridae > Mastomys > Mastomys natalensis. The sequence goes on from JAJTUV010000705.1 coordinate 573,643, forward strand.
GCTCCTGCCTCCAGCTTCCGGTCCGGTTTGAGTCTCTGCCCTGACTTCTGTCAGTAATGGAGTGTGGCCTGAGAGATGTAAGCTGACATAACCCTTTCCTTCCCTTGCTGTTTATGGTCATGATGTTTCATCACAGTCTTAGAGATTCAAATTAAGACATCCAGCATTGGTTTTTAGGTGCTATAATAGCAAACATGCCAGTCATGGAGAATTTACTGTGCAATAAGGGTGTGACTATTGCAGGGTAACAAATTACTTTTTGATAGGGTTTGGGGCCTACTGCACATAGGGAGAAATTTATTCCTTGTACTGTAAATGCTGTTAAAAGAACATAGCAGAGGGGTCAGAGGCCCTATAGGGAAACTACTATTGTGGCTTTGATAAGCAACAGCTTTATCACCCACCACGGTTTAGGGAAGATCTCAGAAGCGGAGTCAGACAGAGGGTAAGAGCAGAGGACAGGAAGGGTACTGTCTAATGCTACCCTCTGGATGTGATTGACTTTACACACTCAACAACAGTAACTACTGTTATCTGCCCAAGTTCTGTACAAGAGCAGGTTTCCAGCAGAGATGGGGAAAAGGCTTGTAAACCTGCATCCCAGCCAAATTGTAATTGACAGTGGGTGATTACTACAGGAGAGAGAATAATTTTTCTTCGGGTATGTGCTACTTTTAGATTGTCAGTGCTCCAGTCAGCACGAACTGAACTCAGTGGATCATTATTATTGTTATTATTCTTGTTGTTGTTATTATTATTATTATTGAATAAAGAGGACATGTGGTTTGGAGGGGGCGGGATGTACGAGGACTGAAGTCCATAAAGAGGCAGATAGTGTGAGGTGGATGTGGTAAAAATCCAATGCCATGTAAAAGCATGATATTCTCAAAGAATAAATATAAAAATTTATAAAAAGGCCACTGCAATTTAAGGATAATATTGAATCTGTAGATCACTTCGAATAGTAGAGGCATTTTAATATTAACTCTTCTTATATGTAAATAAGGTATCTGATTCTACTTATTTGTGTGTGTGTGTGTGTGTGTGTGTGTGTGTGTGTGTTTGACATAATCTAGGTGTGTGCTGTCATATATGGTTTATGGTGAAGCTTTCAATATATGCCTATTCCATTTACCTCATTAAGTCTATTACTAAATATTTTATTCTCATTTGTATATGGAATTGTTTTTAATGTATTTTTAAATTATTTGTTAGTATATGGATACAAATTATTTTTGTTTATTAGTTTTGTGACTTTTGTGGGGTTTTGTGCCTAATTTTATATCATATGCAGGTTTAAGATTAAAAATTTTTACTTTATAATTTGAAAGTCTTTATTATTTGAAAATCTTTTTTTTTTCCTTTGCCTAATTATACTGACTAGGACTATTGGTTGGTACTTGTCAGGTCCAAAGGAAAATCTACTTCCCCAAATTCCAATAGGCAGAAGCGGGAAATGGCTATCTGTGGATCCTATTAGCATACCAAAGTACATGCTGGACTCCAGGCTTCCTCAATGTGGGCATTCTGTCTAAGCCCACAGTTACCTGGCAACAGCCAAGTATGCCTGACTCATTATAGAAGTGGCTGCTTGTCTCTTGCTCCTCTATTGCTCTTGCCTTCCTGCTCCTGCTCTGTCCTCTCATCCCTTCCCCCCCTCTCTCCACGTGCTCATGGCCAGCCTCTTCTACTTCTCTACTCTCTCTTTCTCTTTCTGCCTCTCTCTGCCTCTACTATCCTCTTAACTCCCCTCCCCATGCCCTGAATAAACTCTATTCTATACTATACTGTTGTGTGGCTGGTCCCTCAGGGAGAAGGGATGCCTCGGCATGGGCCTGCCCGGGCCCTCCTTTCCTGACACCTCACCACACATCCACCAAAGCATATCCCCCTCTATCTTTTTATAAACACATCACTCAGTGTCATCAGTATCTGTCATACATGCCAAAGTCTTTGCTGGCATCCTAGTTCTTCCCACCTACCCCCACCCAGCCCCTACC